>OW203768.1:4363357-4421181 GCA_934045905.1 Leuctra nigra
GAGCCCTAGTCATGGCACATTGAGATATAAATTAGAAAATTTGCAACATGACCAATTGTCAGTAAGCAATTTACTCATCATAAAACTAAATTCCAACAGAAGAAAAAGGGTCAGTTTCATTTTTTATTGATTATTTTCTTATTATTATAATTTCGATGGTTTCACCAATAATTTCTACCTATACTTTTTATGAAATTGTACACTTGCCCACATTTTTGTGTCAATTTGTGGCTAATATGCTGTATACACGGCGTCTTTGTTCTAAGCAATATTCTTGTTCTCACCGAACATGTTCTAAGCAATAAATAAATATTATTATATTATAAGTTGAAATTTGATTTTTTTTTTTTTATAAAAATGAATTATATTCATCTGGACCATTATTTTTTGGAATTTAAAAATAAATCAAAATAATTGAATTATACTTATAGATTAGTTACCCAGTTCTGTGTGTCTGTCTTTCTGTGGGGAACGCCGTCGCGCGCATCTACTGGTACGCGTCATGTTTTACATGACGGGTCCCTCTAGTATTTCTAGAATATGATCCGGCGTGTGTCCACTTTAACTATCAACGCGTTACGAAATCTTTATATAATATATACGTCCGTATAATACTAGGGACGCGATGAAGATCAATGCAAAATTCTACGCACAATATCCAATGACTTCGCCAATATATTCATAATATATCCAGATCGATTCATACCCTCATTTACCTCTGCCTTCTGGCAGCTTTACATAACAAAAACATCATAAAGAATTTCAGAATTTACATAGAAACTCTGAGATGAGTTATAACATTATGCATAATACTTGGAAATATTCTCTGATTTTAAGAAACAATCATAGAGTCGCCGAAAGCAGAATATTCCAACGGTTTTGTTACAACTTATACATCACTGATTCTGCTAATAATATTAACGCACTTCTCGGAAACGGATGAAAGTCAGCTTTGGATCCTGGTGTGGCGTAATGTTGGTGACATGTCCCGCATTGTGACGTGATTTCCATGCATTACACACTCAATGCAGGTGATTACATGAATCCAACGATATGCATGTTCAAAATCAATATATTATTCACTCTTGCGAAATTGGAAATTATTTTTATTTTCTCCGTTTTGCGAGCGATACGGGATTAATGTCTAAAATCAAGACTTTCCTTTGTTCTGAAATAATGTCGAGTATATTAAATAATATGGGGGTAACATTATTTATCATGTACTCAGTCAAAAATGTATATACGTCAAGCTATATTTTGAATATTCTCAAAAGTCGAGAAATAACTTGTCCTCCCTGTCAAAGTTGAAATCTCTCCAAAATACTTCAAGTCAATTGTCTCGATTTTACTTTGCACACTTTTGGAATGATGTAATCAAGCTCAAGATGTCAACAAATACAGTTATATTGAAGTATTCTCTTACACAATGGCTCATGTCACAATTACAAACATGATTGTATGAAGACAGAATTACTCAAGAATGATTGAAATGGACTTCAACCCTTCTACCTGTGAGCTACAGAACTGTACTCAAAGCAAAACAAAGTCGTTCTCCTGCCAAGATCATGGCACGGACTTTAGAAAGGGACTTTACATTCCCTCTCAAACTGTTGGCCACGCCTGACATTGCAATACACAATTAATCTTTGCGTCCTCTTCGTCGACTCCCTTCTTTCTCCAAATAACAATTATTCCACTTCGTTCGCTCTCTCATACACTTCGTCTTGTACATTCTATTATAATTTCTAGCATGCGATTCACAAAAAGGCTTTGGCCGGTATTTGTTGGGGTTCTGGATCTTATACACTGAAAATCTCTATACTTACTTAAATCATAGGAATATTTTATTTTATTCCTGTATGTTTTTCACGCCAGTATGTTGTTAGGACACAACTAATAACATAATGTATTTACTTTAGTGTGAAGAAAACAAAACTTATAAACTCAAGAGGAAGAAACAATAGGGGATTATGAGTTGTAGTAAATTAATTGATCTTTAATAAGAAGGAACACTCTTTTGAAAATTTGTTTCTCCTGAAAGTTGTTAGCAGATTATAAATTCAGAATTTAACTACATTTGAAATTCAGCTGCCAGGGCTCTATTCTAAAACTTCAATATTCTCGTTTCTGCTGGAATCCGATTCGGTGTAATGTTAATCCATATGGCCGTGAATTGGATTCCCATAATCGCCAATCGGGAATAAGATACGAATCATTTGGGTATAAATACATATATTTACTATATAAATAAATATAAATAAATTTCTGTCTGAAATCTTATAACTGCCATAAGAATACCATGCATCTGAAATAATTTAGTTTTCGTTATAGAATAAGGGCCATGGGCGACTTTTCAGTACTTCTAGAATCTAGGGGATGACAAAAAAAACTTTTCAATAATAACTCATTTGCCCTTTGAACATTAGAGGTAATGCGTCTATTCGTCAAAATGTTTCCAAAATATAAAAAAGTCACGTGAATTTCTTCAGCAAACCGCAATCATAAACAAACTCCGTGCGGCTTGAATCGATTAAATATGGAATTCCTCTCTACGAATGCAACAGCCGTCAACAAAAGCCTCCCAAAGCATCTAATAATAACCACAGATGTGTCAAGAAGTGAAAAGCACGCGGTGTGATGCCACAAGCTCCTGGCTGGCAGTGAAAGTCTCAGCTGATTCCATGGCAACGGACATGTGAGAAAGTGCTCGAAACCAACACAGCACTGAACGCGGCCGGTGAAAACCATAAGAGTCGTACCCACAGACTAATTGACGCTATTAAACAGGAGACGATTTGATTTGTTTTTTGTTAAAAATGTATACAACCTTGACCTGGATCAAGGTGATTTTCAAATTGTTTTTTGTTTGTAAAAATAATGGAAACAGACTGAGTCTAGATACCCATATAACATGAAGGTATAATTATATACTTTAGTTATGTTGTCTATCTATGACATATTAATGAATAAATTGAATCTTACACAATAGTTAAAATAATTATTTACTATCAAAATAATAAATTAATAATTATTATTATTTATGAACAAAATAAAAAATTACCAAATACATGTTTTTTTACAATTCATACAATAACTAAAAAAATGCATACAAGAATATTTATAATTATTCTAATTCTATCTTACAAATCAAAATCTCATTTTTACAGTTTTTGTTGGCCCGTTAGGTATATTTTATTTAAATACAAAATTTGTTTACCCGATATAGTCTCTTATGTTTAAAATAATACGCCAAAAATTAAAAATAAACTCAAAAGGCTATTTGTTTCATATCTCTTTTAAATTGAATTTTTATTTTTGGCGTATGATTTTAAACATAAGAAATTATATAGGGTACTTAAAAATCGTGAGAAGAGAAAAACAAATGCATTGCAGAAAAGTTAAGTTGGTCTTCTAAAATTATAATTTCTTTTGGCAATAACTGTCACTATAGTTTTTATCGTGGAAAAACGACTTCTAGTTTCATTCTAACCAATTCAGATTTTCATAAAACATTGTGAAACAAAAATGCATTTATTCCACTTCCCAGAAGGCCCACAAAAGATTACAAAATCCTCCCAACTGAAGATGTCAAGCGTGTTGGCGCAGACTCGTGCGTAACAGTGAAGAGTACATTGTTGTCAGACGACATTGTTCGGTGGAAGACAATAAACTCTAATACAATCAGCTCAGTGCATAACCGTGATTGTGAAACACCTCCCATAGCAGACTAGGCGACAGATTCTAAAGAATAGAAAACCATGAGAAAACAGACGAATTCAATTATATCTCGACAAATTGTATGTACTTAATCATTTATATTTTTAACAAACTCCCAGATTTTAGTAAGATCGAAAGTTAATAACTGTTTGTGTCCACTTTAATGACAATACAGCTGCTTTTACATTCACTTTTTAAATTAACAAAGTTAACTAATTATTTTAGATGTAGGTATATTACTTGAAGCTTATGCAAACGGCTTGTTGCAAACGACTGGTTTTGTCCCGAATCTCGTCTACTTAATTATGTACTATAGATTCATTAAATTCTGGAAAAACAGTTTTGAATGCCTTTGAATATTTAATCCTTTAAAGTCTGCCACTATGGGCTAATGGCGCCGGATGAATGATTATGCCGATGATAAGGAGGTAAGGATGTTGGTAAGGATAATAGGTAATAGGTAAGGATGGACGGTAGGAAGGAGACTGTCCTGGTATATTGGTAGAGCACATTCCCAGCATTTGCCTATTGACTGAGGAAATCAACGAGAAACCCTCAGTCGTGAAAGGAATCGAACCCGAGATCTGATAATTTTTCTTGCAAAGACTTTTTAAATGGGAGCAAAATTGACGGTGACAAAAATTCTTTTAAACTATAGGAAAACGCTCCGTGTAACGAGTTGGGGAGCGAGTCTTCGTACTGCATGTGATTGATAAGTATGCGTTTGTAAGTCTGTGCTACAGGTCGTGGAAGGGAAGCATCAAGATGGCACTGCTAAAATTATTAAAATTCCTGGCATAAAATTGCAAATATTTCAAGATTATAGAACAAAATGTCCTTAAAATAACAATACATTACGAAGATAACGACATATGAGTCTGAAAATTGACAAAATACCTAAAATGTTGGTCCCAATGACCATGCAAAGTTTTAAGTTGAACGGTCAAACGGTTCTAGTTTAAATGTCAAAAACACAGGAAAGATGGTTTTAAATTTTAGCCAATGGGAGGATTTGGCGGAAACTTTGTAAGATGGAGGACAATGTTGGTTGCAATGACTTTACGAAATTTCAAATTGATTGGACCAACCAATCGAAAGATAACTTGTTAAAATTTGAACCGATCAGCGGATTAAAAAATTAGGGTCTGCAACGCCCATCAAAGGTCCGTACATGTGTGCAAAATTTCAGCTTGATCGAAAAAAACTGTGACCTGTATAGCATCAGTAACAGATATAACAAGAAAAAACAGATGTCTGTGCCAAAAAAGCCAAATGGAGTCTCTCGCTTTGCTCGCTCAAATTATTTATTTAAAAATTATAACTCTGACATAGAAGTACGTATGTAGTGAGTAGTTACACCTATTACATCAGTAAAATTAAGGATATATTGGCAGCAATGCTCTATTTTCAATTAAACAATCTAAAATGGTTCACTCTAAGGCTGCGTTTCACCAAGATTCCAAACCCGGGTAAGAGGCGGTAAACCTGGTTTAGGAGCCTCTAAACCAGGTTTACCGCCTCTAACCCGGGTTTGGAATCTTGGTGAAATGCAGCCTAAAGAGTTTTCACGCTATCGTGAAAAACATTTGAAAACTAAATCTTGTTTTATCCATGTAACCATATTTCACACTAAAAAAACTAGAACGGGGATTTTTCTATTAAAGATGAAGTAGAAACATTTCTATCATTGACATGGTCATTCCAATTATGAAATTATCAATTACTAGGAAAACGCTCTGAGTAACGCGTTGATGAGCGAGCACTGATACGCGCAATACCTCGAACCGAAATTCTGTTGATCGAAAATGTCCTTAAAAGCCAATAATTCTTGAATTTCGTCACAGACTTGTATGAAAATCTCCAACAATTCCAAAAATATTGGTCCCAATAACCACGCAAAGTTTTAAGTTGATCGATTGAACCTTTATGATTGAACGATTCCTTGTTAATTTACAAAAATCACAGGATCTCGTTCAAAAAATATTTAAACGGTCATATCAGTTTCATATTATTATACGTTTGAAAGTTTCTGCTCTAACAACCTTGAAGTGAAGATCCGAATATGCCGTGAAATGTGAAATTCGAGAAATATGACAGCCAACACGCAAAATATCCGTAAACTGTCAATAACTGTTGAATTTAAACACAGTTTAGTCTGAAAATTGTCAAAAATACAGATAATGTTGAACCCGATGACCATGCAAATTTTTAAGTTGATCGGTCAAACGGTTCTGGTTTAAATTTCAAAAAGCACATGATTTTTTTTTAAAATTTTAACCAATGGAACGATTTGGCTGAAAATTTGTAAAATAAGAGACAATGTTGGTCTTAATGACCATGCAAAATATAAGGTTGATCACATTTGTCGAAGACCATTTTCATTTTTCAGCCTATCAGGAGATGTTTATTTAAATTTTAACCAATCAATGAATTTCAAAAAAAAATGGAGTCAGCAAACAGAGAAGGTTGTCTCTACATGTGTGCAAAATTTCAGGTCGATCGGTGAAACTGTGCGATTTCTATTGCTCCATTTAGCAGACAAAAACAAAAACAAAAAAAAACAAAAAAAAACAAAAAAACAGAGGTCCGTGTCAAAAGAGTCAAAAGAAGACGCTCGCTTCGCTCGCTCAATCAATTACGAAATGATTTATGAATCATTTTCACCAATACATAGATTAGTGAAACCGCCTCTACATATCTTTACACACTTCTATACTTTCTTATAAATCAAATGCTGAACTTTCTTATAAATCAAATGCTGTAACGCCACAACATTCGTTAAATTAATACACCTAAACCTTATTTCGACTAGCAAACAGTTTGTGTCCTTTAGTGCCCATTAGCCACCGAAATGGTCTGCATTGTGTGAACTACGTATCAAACGGTTATCGTCACAAAGGCGCTAAGTGCTCTCAAACACCGTGTCACCTGCTAATCTACTCGATGTAAACACGTCGTTTGTTCTACTTGATGTAATTACTCTCCGTTACTCCACGGATTTGTGGCGACTTCACAATGAAATTGACATTGAATCGGCTGTTGTTCGAGTGAGAAAGTGGACAGATGGACGAAGAAGGCCAAGAGAAATTACGACAAGGAATGATGTGTGGTGGAGAATCGATCTTGTGGCTTTTAGATTATGTGGATTTGTGGAGGATCATTGGAAATCGCTGTTCTGTAGTGAAAATGCAGGAGATGATCGACGAAATATACAGAGTTGACGGACAAGGATTGACTTACGCGAGAGAAATTGTATTTGTTGGAAAAATGTTGAGGTTAACCATCATATTTCTTCTTTCGTTCAAATTCTACATATATAGACAATTTCAATCTGCACCATAATATATTGACTAAGAGTCTGGGAGCCGTTGCAGTTATTAGATGTCGGTTCTTCGGTAGAAGCTCCTTGAGTTGTTTTGGCCCTAAAAAGGGCCGTTTGCCACGACGTTTCGGCGGAGATTGTTCGGCCATCCTCAGGTGTCGGAGGTCGAATGGTGATGTGTTCGACTCGGCTGTCTTCTTTCACCATAATATGCCAAGAAAATGTATAGGCGAGCTGAACCAATTTTTTAGATAATATATTGCTTCAAAGTTATAGTTTTTCTTTCATTTTAACATTGCGACCATACAGAAAAAGACATGTTGATATTTTAAAAAGTGTATTAAGCTGCTTTCCCGCCCTTAGATTTCTTTGAAAAACTACTATATCGTTAATCAGATGCAATATTTTATTCTAACAGTTTTGAATCTACACGTTCCTGGCTGTTCTTTCAATACTCTGCTAAAGTCTCAATTAGCTGTTAGTACAAAACTCTGTATTTCAATTGGTTGTTGCCATGACAATACAGCCCTAATCAACCGTTTAAAAGTTAGCAGAGTATTGAAAGACTGGCCCTTAACATAATCTTAAATAACAATTCAATAAACAAGTGATCCGTGTGAAGATTCATTAATATTGGAACTATATCCACGCAGATGGAAAATGTTAATTGTCTGTTATAAGTATCGTGGGAAGGAATTAGTCACACAGCCGGCAATTTTGGAGCAAATAAATGCCACTAGGTATGCTTGTTTCATGAGTTGCTTGTTCAAAAATTTGACATTTTCAATTTAATAAAATTTATTATACAAAATTTTCCTTCAAACATAATATTCGAGTCAGTTGAAATCTAAACTCAAAATTTCAATAATACAACGCGTATTTTTCCTGCAGGGATCTCCCTAGAACATCACAATTATAAGTATCTAGGTACCCAATATGTCAATTAGGTATCAATTTTAATTCTGCATTAAATTTATTGTGAAGCAATCAAATATAATTTCTGAATTAGAATAAAAAACAAATTTAAGGAAATCATTCTGTCTAGATAGAAATTAAACGGACATCCATATCCTATTCAGAATACGTCTTTAAGGATGCTGTCAGAAGACACCTTTGTCATCGATGAACCATGACCTAAAAATACAAAACTGGACTCTGATTAAAAAATGTTCATAACAATCAAAAAATGTAATTACGAAACGTGTTTTTCATATTATTACCTACGTTGTTTCGGGTGCTAGGACGGGGGAAAGTGAAGAGTGTGGAAGAAGGCCAAACGCAGGAGTGAAATTGACATTGAACGTGAATCTGATTAGAGCAGCATTAGCGATCCTCCGCACACACATGGGCAGTGAAAGCTCTCACATTGGGTTTTGGCGCCAGTTCTGTCAAGCGTGGGGCCCAATGATTAATACGCCTGGTGTTCGCGTTGATGATGTTGAATCTTGACATCGATCGGGTTCAAGGGTAGACTTGGGTTCGATTACAGACGGCGTGCTTTCTGATTGGTTGGTTTTAGATTCCCGCAGGCGAGAGGAAAATGATGGGATGGTTCCCGATTTGTTGACCAGGACAGCCTCCTTCCAACCGTAATCACAATCATTTATCAGGCATTATTAGCGTACTTGCAGGATAGTGAAACCACTAAAACATGTTTTATCTTCATTTAGCTTTATCTACATTTCGTTTGAATTATATTTTTTATTTAGGCTAAAGTATTCTTTATGACAAATATTTAAAATATTATCGCTTTTGTTTTGTTTTTTACACAATGTGATTATAATTGTTGCCCCCAGCACATTACAAAAGTGGATATAACGTTGATTAGGTAATTATTTTGCGGAACAAAATCATGTATTTTTTATACAATTCTTTTTAATTTTATTCAATATACCTACAATATTACAATAATAATAAATAATAGTAATACCAATAACGTTAATAATTAGTACTATTATAATATCAACATTAACAATATCTATTACTAATATTATACAAAAATATAAATTATCACAATAATTTTGTCGATAGAAATCTGGAGGCTTCAAAATCGATATGATCACAACTCGTTAAAATAACGCAAAATTATATAAAAAAGCTGTCAGGCATACTAAATATTTACACGATGGAGTTAAAAATGAAAGTTTCCAGTCCATACACTCGGATGAGCTATAATTATAGTTATTAAGCGTCCAAGTTCAGCGTTACAGACGGTGAGAAAACGTTACTTATGGAACCTGATTCCCAACGAGTAGTTAAATCAACGATTAGCTCGAAATGAGGTGCAACTTTAAGTGAAAAGCTGAAGATAATTTGTTAGTAAACAACGGACACATACGATCGATATTGGCCTTTCTCCAAGAGCAAACGAACGGTGGAAAAGTTAACCTTCGTGACCTTAAAAAGTTTGACAAGAATTAAGTATTTGAAATTATTAACAAAACGTCAGAAATAATTTTGTTGAGACTGTTAACGTGTGATTATTTTTAAGTAGTTTTAAGACGGCCGAGTAGTGAGCGTGGCCCTGAAGAGTCTTTTAATCGATTTTTATCAATATATTTTACCAATGTAGGTAATTGTTAATAAAATAAGGCTTTGTACGAGTCTTCAGAACAGTTCAATGAAAATAATTTCATAGTTTGGAATAGGTTATCAGTTTTATTTCGTCCTACAGACGTTTAGTGCCATATTTTTAATAATTTCCAGGCATTAAACGTCTGTAGGACAAAATAAAACTAATACACTATTCCAAGCTAGGATTTTTTTCATTGAACTGTTCTGCAGACTCGTACAAAGCCTTATTTTATTAACAATTACATTGTAAAATATATTGATAAAAATCGATTTAAAAACTCTTCAAGGTCAAAGTCACTACGAACTGTTCTGTGACTAGGCTAATGGCGACGGATGAATGATGATGTTGATGATGATGATGATGATGATGGTGATGTTGATGATGATAATGAATAGGTATAAGGATGGACGGTGGGAATGAGGCGGTCGTGGCCTGTAAGTAGGAAACATTCCGGCTTTTGGCTTTCGACTGAGGGAAACCAACGGAAAAACATCAGTCGTGAAAGACGGCAGCAGGAATTGAACCCAAGACCTCCGGAGTGCAAAAGCCTTTACCATGGAACTTGAATGTCCAGGGCACACCGGTCAACCAAACGATCTGAAATTGTGCACACACACTAATGTCATGAGAGCGGTCACGTATCTTGTTATTTGACAAGATCGTGCTAATTTGAAAATTGAAAATGAAACAGTCCATCAACATCTAATTTTGCATGTGACTGAGGTGTATTGACAATTTTATAGACAAATCTTTCAGGAACTTTAAGAGTTATACGTCATTTTCCTGAAACTCTTATGCTTGTGTAAAAACATTTGCAAATTCTATTCAGTTTCATTTCAAAGACACTGGCACTTTGACGCGTTTTGGTTAGATTGTTTCCTTTCAATTGTCCAATGTCTACACATATTAATTCGCATGCAATACGAAGGCTCGCTTATCAACGCTTTATACTGAGCGTTTTCCTAGTTTATTTCTCCACCAGCTGGCAATGGTTCGGAACGGTTTTGGAACACCAGCACACATCAACGCATCATCCAAAGAACAATGGAACTTCTTACGTAAACAAGCCTACTTCTTACGTTCCAAATTATCAACTAAAACCAGAACAATGCTTACTTTTCTAGTGCGAAAAACAAAACAAAACACAACATTTCGCGAATTCCCAGCGCCGAATTCGCTCAAGAATCATTCGCATATCACTTTCCATGCACGATACGGATCATGTAAACTCCACGCGGTCTCGATTTGAATACGGCAGCAATTATTCCCGTGTTGTTATTTGTTAATGAGTTGAGCCTTTCACTCATCTCTGCAACGAGATCGTCACGGTGATGATACACGATACGACGAGAGCACGAGCGAAGAAAGAAAATCATATTTCAGACAGCGGGTTTTTAGCACTTTTAATAGTTTTAGAAGCCGTCCAACCGGGGATTCATTTAGAAATTGGGAATATGCTTTTTTGGTTTTATAATAAAAACGTAGCTTATTGAAATCATTAAAAACTGTGTCAATTGTCATTGGTTTGAAGTGTCTTTCTGATTCTTGAATTATTTGTCGTAAAATATTTGGACATTTGTTTGAGTATGAAGAGTACTATACGAGTACAAGAGAGGTTTTGAGATAATGAATTCTATAGTCGACATCAATTATTGTTGATCAAAGGTCACGGATTGACAATGACAAGATAATGGAAAGTTTTTCTTGCGACTTACTTGCTTTCAAACTGCCAAATCAAATCTAACAAGTTTTGCAATGTAATTTTTTAAAATAAAATACTGCATTCTGCAAACCTAGGTATATATAAGGTACATAGGAATGTATACCGCAACCCTTTCAAAACACATGCAAAGAGAATTTACAATTATGGACCAGATAAAATAAGGTCATATTTTGGCAGATTTAAATTCGGAACAATTTCAAATAATTCAAATGAAGCCTGGGGGAATTATACTAACGCGTAATTTTGCTCTGCTTCACGTTTTCGATGTAAATTTAAAAGTTCTTGGAATTTCAGAGACAATAATCATGGCAATAATTGCTTATAACGTAAATTACATAATTGCGTAATAATTTTTGATTTTTTTTTAATAATCCATGTATAATTATGTCAATGTCGAATATATTAAAACTACAGACCAGGTACAGTTTTCTTACACTGGGCCCTTCAATTATTCTTACAAAATAATGAATAAGATTCCTAGGGCATTTTACAGCATTATAACATTTTACAGCTGGCATTCTTCAGCCGTCTATGCCATTTGTGGGGGAAGAGAGGGAGGGGAAGTGAGGGTGTCATCCACTTCATATCATCGCTACCAATTCATAGTTTGCACGTGATGTCATCTCATTGTTGCCTGCCACCATCTTGATGGCACGCAGAATATCTGTGATTCTCTGCTTTTTTGACGATATTTTATAGTTATTGGCTACCTGGGAATTTGTATAGGCTCCGAGATATCTTTAGCACTCACATTACAAAATTACATCGATTAACCTCAATAAAGTTATAATTCTGACCCGTCAACGTGCCAACGTAATGTCCGTCCTCATGTGGAAAATTCAATAATTTTGCATTGCTGATATAAAACAAAAGAAGTTCGTTCAAGCTTTGAACAGTTAGCGAAATGTGATTTGCATTGCTATAAAAGTCGTTGAGATGTTTATTTATTGGGACAATAATATGGGATTTATATGCACAATTTGCGGATATTTATGCATAGTTTGTGTGGTTTTGCATTGGTTAACGACCCCAGGGATTGGGTATAAAGTCACTCTCACAAGGACATATGAACTCAATTGCCAGCAATGACTGAAACGAAAAGTCTAATCCAACAAAGTGGTTTTGTGGTTTTGTGGTCGAGCAAAGATCTCTAGAGATTTAGTTCATTGAGCGAGCGAAGCGAGCGTCTCCTTTTGGCTCTTTTGGCACGGACCTCTGTTTTTTTTTTGTTTGTTTTTTTTTTTCTGTTACTGACGATATACAGGTTAGAGTTTTTCTTCGATCGAGCTGAAATTTTGCACACATGTACGTAACATTTCTGATTGTTGCAGACCCTAATTTTTTTGAAATCCATTGATTGGTTCAAATTTAAAAAAAATTAACTTTCGATTGGTTGTTTTGATCAAATTGAAATTTTGACAAGTCATTACCCCCAACATTGTACCCAATCAAACAAAGTTTCAGCCAAATCCTCCCATTGGTTAAAAATTAAAACCATCTTTCCTGTGTTTTTAGAAATTTAAACTATAACCGATTGAACGATCAACTTATAACTTCGCATGATGGTTGGGACCAACATTATCTGCATTTTTGACAATTTTCATACTAATCTGTGTTTAAATCCAAACGTTATTGACATTTTACGGACTATTTGCGTGTTGGCTGTCAAATTCACGGCGACTTCGACTCTTCAGTTCAAGGCAAGGTAGTTAGAGCAGAAACTTTCAAACGCAAATGAAACTGATAATGACCGTTCAACAGTCGATCTGATATTGTGTAGACACACTTATATCATATGAGTGGTCTCAGGTATATTTTTTGAAGGAGATCCTGTGATTTTTGAAAATTAACACGGAACAGTTCAATCATAAAGGTTCAATCGATCAACTTAAAGCTTTGCATAGTTATTTGGACCAATATTTTAGGAATGTTAAATGAGATTTCTATACAAATCTGTAGCGAAATTTTAGAATTATTGGATTTTAATGACATTTTCGATAGACAGAATTTCGGTTCGAGGTGTTGCGCGTATCCGTGCTCGCTCATCAACGCGTTACTCAGATTCATTGGTTAAAATTTAAATAATGTAAAATGAAAACGGTCTTCGATAATTCTGATCAAACTCATATTTTGCATGATCATTAAGACATATTGTCTCTTATTTTACAAAATGTCATCCCAATCAGTTAAGAACGTATGAAGTTATTTACATTTTTAATATCTGTCAGTAATGAAGTATCGAAATGAATGTTTTCCAGTGCCAATTGAAAATTGATTCTGATTTGCTTTATGAACCAGGTGCTTAGATGCTATTTTAAAGTTTCGATGAAAAGCATACACTTTTAAGTTGATATCATAATCAATTCAATATGGATGTATATGTTTTCTGTGCGTTGTGTACGCATTTCCGGTTCGAGAATTTGCACGTACCCGTGCTCGCTCAACAACGCGTTACACTGAGCGTTTTCCTAGTAAATTTCATAAAACTGAAAGCTATATTTCGGAGGTGAGAAGAAATTTACAGACGCATCATGTTTTATTATGCCATTAAAATAAAGTACAAGAAGGCGTCGGATATGAAATTATATGATTTTATCTCATACCTTCCATAAATACACGAAACTAGGAAACACACTTTGTAACTTGTGGATGAGCGAGCAGAGGTTAGTTCGAACTGAAATTACCAAACACATGGAAAACCCAACTGAAAGCAGAACCGAACCAATTAATCAATCAATATAAAATAACTAATAATTATCTTTGCTTCAGTTCACACAATCTGGAGTGAAAACAAAACCAGAACGAGGTGTTGTACTTTGCAATAGATCAATTAGACAAGAAGCTTAAAAAAATGTATAAATACTTGATCCATGTGGAACTAAAAATGTAAAATGCGTTACCCTTTCGATGACTTTGCAATTTTTTCTGAATATTTTTATTTTAAAACAAATCAGATATATATTTGTTGAAATTTAACTCATCAGAGGATTGTGTTAATAGTCTGGTTTGCAAGTGTGTATATTTTAACTTGATCAGAGAAATTGTGTGACCTATAGGTCGCCAACAACGGGACAAAAAACGAAAATCCGAATGAAAAGTGGCGAAAGGAGACGTTCATTTAATAATTCATACGTTATTCTTATATCTTACTCACGTATCAGCCTAAAAATAAATAAATATTAATACCGATTCAGCTTTGTAGCTCAGAGGTAATAGAGCGGAAGTCCATTTTCTCGATTTCCCATTGCACATTTTTGTAATGATGTAATCAAGCTCAATCAACTGACATTGACTAATGGCAACAAATATTCACATATTGATTCACATATTCTCTTACACAATGACTCATGTCACCATTATTATATGATTGGGTGAACGCAGAATTACTGGTTTGAGCTCCTCAGGAATCATTGCAATGGATTTCCCTTCTACTTGTGAGTTACATAAATATGAAATCTGCAGCCACCAGCATAGGTTTACCTTTATGCCCATATAGCAAGTTACTAATATCTCTCTTTAACTACTTCCAAATATATTATGAAAACTCTCGTTATATTACAAAGATAAAACTTATCATTTTACCTGTATAGCTAGGTAAAATTACGTCATAATATAATTATATTGATCACGTTATACTTCATTATAAATCAGCCCCAGTATTTTATGAAGTTATATTGTTATTGGTCAATATAAATGTAACATCCTGCACAATAATCTCTCTGTTCACACAATTTCACTGAAAACTCATAAAGTCGTAAGAAGAAACCTTATGGCTCATTGTGAATTTGTTGAAGGAACATCCTAATATACACGCTCGGTCTAATTCTACAGCTCATGATAACATCTACATCTTTGATGAGTAAATGACTAGGAACCATCCCAGCATTTGGCTGGTCCAGTTCGAAACATCCCGGACATATTTTGGCTGTTAAAAAATTAACAAAATATTGCGCGGTTCCTGAAAGTCTTTTTTGAGTTTTATGTAAATTTGGATTGCAAGTTGTTTGTCTAAATAAATCAATTAATTAATTAAATAAGAAATTAAAGAGTAGTAGGTACATACACGTTTCAAGCTCACTATAAAAATTATGGAACACTCATGACTTTTTAAAATTCGATGGAGTTCTATCGGTGGATGAGGCGTCATTTGAATGATATTTAATATCATCTTCAAATTACAGTTAATTAAATTATAATGATAGTCAAATCGTTTTATAACTAATTTAATTTCTTTAATTTTACATGCAATTATTTTTTTTTCGTATGTCCAAATGACATCGGCAATAGCCTTGATAAAAATTAGTCATATCAAAAATATTTAAATACATTTTTATAAGATTATGGTGCATAAATATATACATTATGAAAATTATTAGTAAATTTGAATAGCAAATGCATTGCCGAAGGACATCGACAATTATTTCATCTTGAATAGTGAATATACATGAGGATACACGTGTCACAGAATAATTGTTAATATTAGAGGTAGAAGGGCGGAGTTCCATTTCAATGATCAATCAATCATATTTGTAATATTGGCACCACTGATTCATGATTCCAAAGTAAGCGTCTAAAATTCTACATCACCCTCTGCTTCTAAGGAAAATGATAATGACCTTCAAGAAAGGGAGAAAGTAAATTGATTTAGAAATATTTCGTAATCATGAACGCTTTCAAATTTTATGAAGATCAATAAATTATTAATGTATAGAATAAACTTGCACATTTTATTATACCGTTTGGCGTTTATACATGGATAGGTAATTTACCTTCTAAAGTGAAGCTGGTCACGTAGAAACGAAGTTGGAATGTTCGTATTCAAAAGCCCGGGTGCAGGCAGCATAGGTAAGCATAAAAAATCTTATAAAAAATGTATCTATAAATTTTTTATAAGATTTTTTTATTAATAATGTAAATTTTTGTAAATTTTCTCCACGACACCCCCTACCCAACAGGAAACAATCTCAAACCTCGACAAGCATACAAGCGTACACAATATTTATCCCTAACCTGCTTTCCTATTGCTTTTTCTGAGAAATGTCCGGAGCTAGAAAGTCGCAATTTAATCGAAACGTCACGAAAAAATCCAATTAATTTCTAATAACAATCCTGGGTGTTCAAGGTCATTACACCAAACATCACTCCGGAATATGAAAGCAGCAACCAGGCTATTTACTTGTGTTTACCGAATTCGCCATTATTGTCAGTAATTATCTGGGTGGTCAAATCGATGAACTCATCGATATTTGACCCCACTTATTTCATGCCACTTTAGTCATTTAAGTGTTTTGTACACAGTTGAGGTAGTGAGGCGAAGCTTTAGGCTTGTTAGTCCAAATGTCAAACATTATTAATGTCACAATTAGATGCATTAAGTTGATTAAAAGAGAATTATTTCAAAGACTAGAAAATTAAATATTCAAATTGCCTAAGTACATTTTTTAATTCTTTTAATGGTGTTGACTTAAGCTGGCTTTCCATGATCCGTCATCTTCCGTCAACGTCCGACACCGTCCGACGAAAACGACCACGTGACCCGTCTCAACCAATCCCTCGCCGTCCGAGATTTTTGGGGATGGCTCTGATTGGTCGAGACGGGTCACGTGGTCGTTTTCGTCGGACGGTGTCGGACGTTGACGGAAGATAACGGAGCATGGAAAGCCAGCATTACTCGACTTTTCTTTTTAGAATGTGTTTCTGTCTTTTAATAAAATGGAAATTTTCAAAAAAAAAAACCCTTAGGCAACGTGAAATCAACGTTGGTAAAATTAAGAAAGCGCTGTATGGAAAATATGGAATTAAATTGACAATTTTCAAAGGCAGTAACGTTCTGGACTTGCTCTTCGGAGGTCCCGGGTTCGATTCCCACAACCACGAAGTGTTTTCATAGGCTCCCTCAGTCGCTACAGGCAAATGCTGAGAAGGTTCCCTACCAATAGGCCACGACCGCCTCCTTCCCACCGTCCATCCTAACCTATTCACCATCATCATCTCCCAATCAGAACATTGAGACACAATTATAAAAACGATTTCCCAACTAAATAACTGTATACTTTCTTCAAGCGATTATACACATTTTTAAAGCCATTAATTTACAATTAATAATTTTAATATAATTACTATTATTACCTTTACTATAATATATAAATTACATTTTTCGGTCGAAGCTGTTACTTTCTTCAATCGATTTTACCGATCTTCCAAGTCACTATAATTCAGAATGTAAATAATAATGTCAATAACATGGAAGACGTTGAAGTAGTTCGGTTGTGCGAACGAAGTCTATCCATGCGGCACGAACATCGAACAGCATGGCGGCGATATAGAAAGGGAGTGAAACTAAATAGTGGAGCTAATTTCTGTATCATCTTCACGATCACGTCATCCGAATCAGCTGATCGTGACAATAGCTCTGCGCATGACCAAGATCACGATCAAATACCAGAGCAAGAGAGCGTCCAACTTCAACTTTATTCAGCAACAATGTAGGCAGGTTTCATTCCTATTGTGTCTCTACCACTTGAATTACCAAGAAAATATATTCTTTTCTGAAATGTATGTATTACCTACATTTTTGAAGAAATCTTTTTTGAAAATGACCCAAATACACATTCGAAATTCAACATTTTCCGGGCCTGTGCGGCCCGGACCCGCATGGTGCTGGGACACCCCCCCCCCCCCCCCCCCCAGACCCACCATTGATTTCCTGCGAGATCGTCCTTTCGTACGCATCCGTGCTTCCCCAAAATACCGTATTGTGAGGATATTTTATTCCCAGGGAATTCTCCGGAATTCAGCTCTTGTAAAGTTGGCAACCCAATCTGTGTCTCCAGTGACCCAAAAGTTTTATTATTTGTATAGTTATTTCAAGGCAGAGGTGCCAAAAGACCCAAATATTGCCCATGTTAGCACTTCCTCTACACGAGAAAAAATATATTGTATTAAAGTAATTGAAAGTATTGGGATATTTCGTCATGTTTTTGATAAATTATTTATTATTTTGTCTACAGTTTCGATTTTTATATTAAAATCTTCCTCAGGACAAAACTTTACAAATTTACATCAAAAAGAAAAACAATTACACGAAATATCCCAATACTTTCAATAACTTTAATAATGATAGTCATGAATCGTTAAAAACTTGTTTAATAAATTGTATTTTTTTGAATCACTAGAGACACAGATTTACTCTTTATCTCTATGCTGTTAAATTTTGAAAACAATCGGTCAAGCCATTAAGAAAACATTGCAGGGTCGCCTTTTAATGGGTTGTTGTGGTTTTCAATATTTGAATTAAAATAACTTTTTCACCGTAGTATGCAACATGCAACACACGATTAAATGTCACAAATGTCACGTACAATCCAGAGCTAATGCATTTTCATGAATTTCTAGGATTTGTTTTACATCCGAATCGAAATTTTCTGTGAGTATTATCAACTCTTATGAATTCTACACGAAATGATAGGTTCAATGATACGTAATAGTTTATGAAATGAGCGGGAATGTCCAGATTCCTCATCGCTCCAAGCCCAGCTCACACTTTCACTGTTCAGATTCAAAGATCTGTGATCATGTACCAAGTGCATTCACTCCCCCCCCCCCCCCCCCCCCCCTCACAGTCACATCCTGTTCGACATCTCGGGAGAAAACCCAATCAATTATTCTCGATTACATCACTGATTGGACGATGATTTACTAAAAGCTATCGATTTCATATTTATCATAATGCAAGTCACGCTCGTCATTTTGTCAACTTCGATTAGTAACGATTTCGTGTCTATTTATGAGAGTGTTTTGTAGTTATTTTTTTCAATGGCAATATTTTGGCTCAGGAGGTTGACAATTCGATAAACTTACATGAAATGTACACACCTTTACCTACATTATACCTGACTTTACATTTTTATCATGCCCCTCTTCCCCTTATCTTTTGCCCCTCTTCCTCCCCCATTCTCGTCTCCTCTTACTTCCAGATATTTACGTTTTTTTTTTAAAATCTTGGTTTGGTTTTTTGTGAACAGTTTATTTTTATAAGTGGAGATTAACGTCGCACTGTTCTGCAACTAGGCTAATGGCGACGGATTAATGATTATGATGATGATTAGTCCGGTATCAATACGTCGAAAATATTATTTCCGTGGAGCTTTTCGTTCCACTTAGAATGGGCTTTTTAGAATGGACGGTGGAAAGGAGGTGGGCGTGGACTATAAGGTATGAATCTTCCCAGATTTACTTTTCGACTGAGGGAGACCACGTATAACCTCAGTCAGGAAGGCCGCGGGAATCGAACCCAGAAGCTCTGGAGTGCAAGTCCGAAGCTTTCAAAACCCCTCGATATAAAGCTCAATTGAAAGTTTTTTGGGACTGTTTTTAATGAAATCGCCGTTGGTCCAGTTTTTCAGTCATTTTAGGAATGTCATAGATTTTTCCCATGACATTACAGTCCTAATCAACTGTTTAGTAAGAAGAGTACTGAAAACTGACCAGACGATTTACATTAAAATATGGAATAACTGAGTGTCAGAATTTTCGTATCATGTATTTCATTTTTTGTTGCCACGGCAATAATTTATTATTTTTTTATTATTGAAAACTTTCAGTTTCATTACGTCTATGTGTTGACTCTACCAAATGAGTCTATCATCACATAACGTCTATAACGACTTGGGTTTCGTGTGCGTCACTATCTCGTACTTTCACGGATACGATGATTCCTCCACATCCCTGTTTCACGCCACTGTGACGTCACATAACGATCACTTAAAGGTGTCGTCTATCTGGAACATTTCCTTGAGACATTTCAATATCTGTTGACAGACACGATTGGGATGTTGACAGAGACAACTGTTGTTTGTTTTCATTTGTGATAACCGAGACAAGTGTTGAAATTGTGGATCTATTCAAGGAAGGGGAATAACACCGTAGAGATTTGGTAATATTTGTTTCAAAGAGTTATGCAAAATATTCCGATAAACCAAACGATATCTAACTGAATATACACAGATAATTTGGCGACGAAAATTACGTTCGTCAGAGAAGAGGCGCTGCCTTCTAATTTTACTTTGCCATCCTGTTGCATTTTTTATTTTGATGGTTTGTCGTTATTATTGTTTCATGTATAAAAATATGTATTAACATTTGAAATTAATCTCTGGGCCATGTAAGGGGGCTAATAGAATCCACATAAAAGGCTCCGTGGATGTTTATGGTGTTAAAAACTTTTTAATGTGTACAGAGACTCAGAATTGTTGCCCTGTAGTGAACATCTGACAAGTTTATATCAAAAAGCGCTTAGTTACCCATAGAAATTGAGCATATTTGTGTGGATTCCATTCTCCTCCTCACGTTGTACACATTTGTAACCAAATCTTTCCATGATATTGCTGTTACATTTCCTTTTATTTATTAGAATCGACCAATTCAAAAATAAGTGGCTCGAGTATCTAACAAATTTCATATCTAGAGTTCAAAGAGTTCTAAGTATCTGCAACAAATGTACCTAAACAATATGAATAGATCTGGAAATGAAACGTCATTTGAAATCAGCCATTCAGATAATATTTTATATTCTTGAATCTAATTCGAACTTTTCTGTTTCAGATTTGATGTCACGTCACCGACATCCACCTCGACATCCACCTCGACATCCTCGACATCCCCGCCAACATCGCGACTCCGCGTCCCAAGGATGTTGCCCAACTACTTCCTAGTCATAATCGCAACCTCCCTCTTAGTCATTCTCTCCGACGCGTCAAGAACAGAAGACAGAAGCAGTGAGATCGCAAACAAAACTCTAGACATAGAACTCATTAATTTAAATCTCAATAGATCAGTATTACATAGGAGGCGAAGGTACGTGAGATTCCCACCCGGAGACCGTTACGCGTATCGGCAGCAGCACCATAGCGACGGGCCCTATTATCATGAGTGGACACCGATGGGACATCAGGGGCCCTACTACAACAGGCCCCAGGTGATGGGACAGAGGAGTCCCAGGCTGGTCTTCCGGGACCAGGTGTCCGATGTTCCTGGGAGCAATCTCGGGATCGGGGGAGGTTTCTTCCAGCCGAATGGGATTCAGGAGCATCAAGGGGGTGAGGAGAACAGAGGTAATGAGCGAGAGAGCTGGGAAGAGGTGGGTTCATTCTTTGTGTGTTTTGATATTCTATTGCATTTCAATAGTATTTTAAGTACCTATAATAAATAATAATGTAGTGTGGCATAATAAATTAGATAAACATTAGAGAAATTCCAGTGGAGTCGGGATAATGGGACGAGATGCGCAAAATGAAAAATATCATGCACATCCCTTCATGCAATTAAAATAACGAGCAGTCATAAAATAAAATAAAATTATAACTGTTTTATTAGACAATACGTATTTATAAATAATCAAGTTCTCAATTTTGTAAGGTTAGACAATTTTAATTCTCGGGCTGAATTGCGCATTGTCTTAATTAAGACCAGTTTTAGTTTATCAAAGTTTACCCAGTATTTAAGTTTAAGCGGTCGTTTTAAGGAATAACAATGGTTGTTGATATAATATAATTGTCAACGTTTTAAAATTTAGCAGAGCATTGAAAAACTGGCCCAAAATCTACAAACAAAATGATTATTCAATTGCGACCGTCGCAATAGGATGGAAAAACCTTGGCCGATTTTTCAATGGCCTGCTAAACCAGTAGTTAAGTTTTAAACGGCCATTCCAGGATTGTCATTAGTTGTTGCCCAATGAAACCAACGAAAGACTGGACCTTATACAAGAGAGGAACTGTTTTGAGTCGGACAAATTGCAACAGAATTTTTTATTTTTGGATAATACTCAGAAAAATGTGCTAATTAACATACTAAAAGTCGTCGAAGATCGGACCATGGGGTATGACCTTAAATTGACCTTAATTAAAATAATTATGATATTTAATATATTTTTTTTGGCTACTAAATATTAACATTTTTCTGATTTTTTTTCGCCTATAATACAACTTGTTATGTATATTACTTGACAAAATTATTGAAATATCCATACTTTAAAGCAATTGATTAAAAATTAATTAAAAATTAAAAATCGACTTGATTTGCTGTTATCGTGTATGATCTAGGCTGTGGGGTACAAAAATTAACATTTTCGTTTTTTTCTTTTTGCATTGTACTCACAGACCCTTGGTTATTTACAGGAAAAAAGTCGCCGACGATTGAACAACTCCTTTGACCTGTAATTGACCCTAATTAATTGAATTCATAACACTACAATATTATATTTCTTTCATTCAATAGTAACATATGTTTATAGCCCATTCAACACTTTAACCAAATTTTATTGAGACAATAGTATACTCAGAATTTTATTTTCTCGGAAGATAAATTAATTAATTAAAATGCAGGGTAATTAATTAATTAAAAATTGATTTATTTTTAGAGATACCGTAAATATAGGTTGTGAGGTATCAAATTAAAGCTGGTGAAACGGAGATTACGAAACAAATATTTGATACTACACTTGATGGTCGAATTGTAAGCTTTTGGGGTCAATCAAGGTCAATTGGGGTGTCTGACACCTAATGATTAATGAACAAAGCGGATCCTGGAAGATCCGTGCCAGTGGAAACTGCGGCGCTTCATTCATACTTCTTGAATTCATGATAAGAACTGCAAAACCCCAGTTTATTCAGTGTATCGATAAGAAATCTGTAAGCCAAGTGGTGATGCATCTGTACGGAAAGTCCACTTAACTGATTGTGACAGAATTCAGTGCAGCCAATTCGGTTCCAAAGCGCGATATAACCGTTTGATTTCAAGACTGAATGCGTGTTTTGTACCCATTTCGTACAAATGGTACCATGGTACCTTTTGTACTATGTCAAACGGTGAATCAAACGAATCAAACGGTTCTATCGCGCTTTGGAAGCGAATTGGCTGCACTGAATTCTGTCACAATTAGTTAAGTGGACTTTCCGTACAGATGCATCACCACTTGGCTTACCGATTTCTTATCGATACACTGAATAAACTGGGGTTTTGCAGTTCTTATCATAAAGTCAAGAAGAATGAATGAGCGCCGCAGTTTCCACTGGCACGGATCTTCCAGGATCCGCTTTGTTCATTAATCATTAGGTGTCAGACACCCCAATTGACCTTGATTGACCCCAAAAGCTTACAATTCGACCATCAAGTGTAGTATCAAATATTTGTTTCGTAATCTCCGTTTCACCAGCTTTAATTTGATACCTCACAACCTATATTTACGGTATCTCTAAAGCCCCATTTACACGGTGCAATTTCTTGAACAACTTCTGTGCCACAGAAGTTCTGCTCGTGCGCAGTATCACTTTTGAGATGATAAAGGGAATCTGCTCATGTGCAGAACTTCTGTGACACAGAAGTTGTTCAAGAAATTGCACCGTGTAAATGGGGCTTAAAAATAAATCAATTTTTAATTAATTAATTACCCTGCATTTTAATTAATTAATTTATCTTCCGAGAAAATAAAATTCAGAGTATACTATTGTCTCAATAAAATTTGGTTATAGTGTTGAATGGGCTATAAACATATGTTACTATTGAATGAAAGAAATATAATATTGTAGTGTTATGAATTCAATTAATTAGGGTCAATTACAGGTCAAAGGAGTTGTTCAATCGTCGGCGACTTTTTTCCTGTAAATAACCAAGGGTCTGTGAGTACAATGCAAAAAGAAAAAAACGAAAATGTAAATTTTTGTACCCCACAGCCTAGATCATACACGATAACATCAAATCAAGTCGATTTTTAATTTTTAATTAATTTTTAATCAATTGCTTTAAAGTATGGATGTTTCAATAATTTTGTCAAGTAATATACATAACAAGTTGTATTATAGGCGAAAAAAAATCAGAAAATGTTAATATTTAGTAGCCAAAAAAAATATATTAATTATCATAATTATTTATTAAGGTCAATTTAAGGTCATACCCCATGGTCCGATCTTCGACGACTTTTAGTATGTTAATAAGCACATTTTTCTGAGTATTATCCAAAAAGAAAAAATTCTGTTGCAATTTGTCCGACTTTCGGCCTTTTTTTCAGTTCCTCTCTTGTACTATTAGGACCAAAACTAATGTCACCAATCATCGAAAGAGGCAAAGCGCGGCAGCTACAGAATGCAGTAAATAGAAGAATACATTTCCAATGAATGTTTACGTTTTCTGTTGCTTCGACACATTTTCTCCTTATCTGCTGCTTGATCTCTTGCGAGTTCTTCCTCACCTGCTGGATGTCCAGCGGCCTCCTGGAGGCTCCATGCACGCGTGTTGTCAACGCACGCCAAGACGCGCGATCTAACCATGTTGCCTTGTAGAACACGCGCCGGGCTTCTCGCTGCTGGGCGACGCCAGTCTCTGCTCCAGCGGCTCGTGCGAGTTCTTCCTCACCTGCTGGATGTCCAGCGGCCTCCTGGAGGCTCCATGCACGCGTGTTGTCAACGCACGACCAGACGCGCGATCTAACCATGTTGCCTTGTAGAACACGCGCCGGGCTTCTCGCTGCTGGGCGACGCCAGTCTCTGCTCCAGCGGCTCGTGCGAGTTCTTCCTCACCTGCTGGATGTCCAGCGGCCTCCTGGAGGCTCCATGCACGCGTGTTGTCAACGCACGGCCAGACGCGCGATCTAACCATGTTGCCTTGTAGAACACGCGCCGGGCTTCTCGCTGCTGGGCGACGCCAGTCTCTGCTCCAGCGGCTCGTGCGAGTTCTTCCTCACCTGCTGGATGTCCAGCGGCCTCCTGGAGGCTCCATGCACGCGTGTTGTCAACGCACGACCAGACGCGCGATCTAACCATGTTGCCTTGTAGAACACGCGCCGGGCTTCTCGCTGCTGGGCGACGCCAGTCTCTGCTCCAGCGGCTCGTGCGAGTTCTTCCTCACCTGCTGGATGTCCAGCGGCCACCTGGAGGCTCCATGCAAGCGTGTTGTCAACGCACGGCCAGACGCGCGATCTAACCATGTTGCCTTGTAGAACACGCGCCGGGCTTCTCGCTGCTGGGCGACGCCAGTCTCTGCTCCAGCGGCTCGTGCGAGTTCTTCCTCACCTGCTGGATGTCCAGCGGCCTCCTGGAGGGCTCGTGTGGCGGCTTCATGCACGCGTGTTGCCAACGCACGACCAAGAGCACGGCCAAGACGAGCGAGCATCACGCGGCCACTAACAATGTCGACACTCACTTGCTACAGGATTACGGACCTGTTGTCAATGATCCTCGTAAGTAATGACGATGACGATGACGATGACGATGACGACCTTCACAATCCTGTTAGTGCATGTTCTTCAGGCCATTACACGACGCTTCTGCATTCGCAAACAATCTGCCCTGCTCAGAAATTGGAACACATTTTTGGTTGATTATTTTCTTGTTGATCTGGTAAACAGCTTCTGAATGTGAACAAAGTTACTGCCTATTACTTTTTGTCTGCCCTTGTCAGAAAGTTATGATTTTTTTTTTGGCAGAGCAGAAATGTTTTGCTCCAGATATTTAGTTACTTCCCTCTTCGTTTCTTCTCCAATGATTTGCTTTCAAATATGGAAACAACCTCTCATTTTCGCAAATTTTTCAGTACGTTCTTCATTAAGGGTAAAGGCAAATGCATGTTCAGGGCAGTAATGACGTAATTTTATCAGTTCAGCAGCCAAAAGATTGGAATTAAATTTTTCAGAATGCCAAACGGAATCAACAGAAATTATTTTCTGGAATTCAAATATTTGTGCGATTTGGACCTATTACCTGGGGTGCGATCATATAAAATGACAACTTTGTTCGCGTGACAATCTTCTCATCTCAATGTTACTCACGACCTTCTCAGGTGAGATGAGAAGCTTGTCACTTAAAGCATTTTATATCGAATCCCAGGCTAGTCCAGAGCACTAAGAGCGGCAGTACACGAATATCCTCCAGAGCAGACACTTCTAAGAATTTACTTCTAACCCTTGTCACACCAACACTTCGCTCCACTACTACATCAAGACATGACGAACAGAAACCCGACTCCTAAACTCCCCTCCTCATCGACATGGTACTGGTGAAGGTTTCTCAGAGTGCAAATCCTCCAAACAGGAAACACTCACATCAAGGTATTGTGCAGTTTTCAACAAACCATTGTTTAATCATTTTATAATTTCCCAATTCACTTTTCCCTTTCGTCTTCTTAACCTCGAAGGTAGAAAGCTGCCTTGACCCTGCATGACCTGTTGCCAAATGGTGTACATTTTGATCGGTGAGAGGCGACGAGTGTGTAATCTTCACCCGCACGTTAAGGTCAAAGGGCTCTGGTGATTAATTGGGCTCCTGGAGTTTCTTCTATCTGAAGTTTCATCGGGCTAATCTCTTGAACAAAAGCCGGACGAACAGGCTTCACTGAGCACGAATTGGGGATTAATATTTTTGACAGATTGTTACACATAGTTAGGGACATTTTCAAGAGTTTAGTATGTTGTTGACAACACTCCTCAGTAACACACGCAAAATAACATTATATTGTTGCACCAGTTCTTTCAAATTGATTATTTATAACCAGAAATTTTTCTGTAGATTTGTGATTTAGAAAAAGTATTTGTTTCTCTTTAACTTTACATTCCAAAGTTTTGTTGTTTGCTAAAATGAAGCAAAATGTTTAGGCATCAAAGAATTAGTAGTATAAGTACGCATGAACTATATAACAAATATAAATTCCAGTATTTAGTTGCACTATTATTGGTGATTGAGAAGTATTGTATGCATCTAGTTGGGGTGTAGCACGATCATCATTTCATTTAGTAAATAATTGGGTACCTCTTGATCGAGAAACATATTACCTGACCAACAGGTGAAAATATTAATCACTTATCAATCTAAATGCAATGTTCATACAAATCATTCACATGTTATTTTGTCTGATGCTACTGAATCTGAAATATGACACTACAATATATTCTCAACGATTTGACAAATAAACAAGGGTTTTTGAATGATTTTAACTGATTTGCACGAGTCTCATGCACTGACAGATCCACTCAATCCCGATCCATCTCTAACAATCTCAACGGACCAATCCAGAGACATCATCGGGGACTCTGGTTTCTTAAAGTGGATCCAGGGTGCAGCCATGGTGTGTAGTATTATTTGTAATTAATACCAGAAGATAGAAACTATTCACATACAATTAGCATAGAATCATTGCTCCCTACAGTATGATACAAAATAATTCTTGATTGACGTTCCACTTTTCAACTCATTTGCTGTGTAGTTTTGCCATATTTACTATAAATTAATCATTTTGTACTCATTTTCTTTCTTATTTGAACGGTAATATTATACTTTCGAATGACAATCTTTTTCTAAAATATTTACCTTCCAAATTGCTCTGTTTTCAAAATTTTGTCATTCCTCTTGTGGTTTTAAGAGCAATTTACAATGTCTTCCGGGTCGATTTCATGTCTCCCTGTGTTATCTTATGGCGTAAAAGTTGAACTCAATCAAGAATATCTAATTATAACATACAGTATGAGGTAACTATTTTTTTCTAGTTGTAAATGGCATGGTTTCATTAACCATTGGTATGAATTACAGCTAATTTTCAGAAAAAAATCTCGTGCAGTTTGTTGTCTAGAAACTAATTGGCAGTTTGTCAATTGATATTCTGGAAAACTAAATTGCACATCCCTATTCATAAACCAGATCCCCGGATAGTTTCTGTATTGATCCATCATTCCAGTAACAATCACGACTAGACGACATAGAGTAGGTAAATAGTGTAAGTAACTTGCACTCGAGTAGACATGTTGAGGTGTGATGCTCAGTTCGTCTTGGCCGTAAGTACCTTCTCCTTTCTAACTTTCAAGTTCTCTTGGCTTTGGACGTTTTCATTAACGTAATAAATGCAACTAAATTTCCACAAACATCCTGTAAATATTTATACATTTTATGTTTCATTCAAATTTGTATTTAAAAATCACTAATATCTACTAAATTCTTATTCTCATCAGATATTATTTTTTCAATTTGTCGTTTCTAATTAATTTAATTTGATTAAAATTAAAATTAAAATGTTTTTCAAATGAAGTCTTCATAAAACATGGAATTTGCCAAGATCTTGAGACAACCAGTAAAGAATAATGTAAATTTGCTCCTATGTAGAAAATATAAATGTTTATAATAAACTACAGTTATGTATATTTGTTACATACAGTGTATATTTCTTAACAGTTTGGCCGCGTCTTCCGATGGCATCTGGTGATTGTCGTAATGTTTCTAATATCTACCACAGCAGACTGTTGTTTCATCTTCAGGTTGCGGCGTTTCCATCGGCAAGATCGGGCCGTCGTTGGGCGCCCAGAGGAGGATCGTCGGGGGCGATGAGGCTGGCTTCGGCAGCTTCCCTTGGCAGGTGAGACGCCAAACATTCTTCGACACATTCCAGTGTTCAGTCTTGTTTATTTATTTATTTATTTCGTATGGGAATAAGAAAACATATTTTTTATTTTTAAAACAAATAAAACAGTAAATTACTTAAAATCCTAAAATTATTATAACGTGAAATGTGAAGAAATTTTAATTCTTAATCTAGATTAAAATAAAAATAAAAATAAAAATAAAATTTTTAAATAACAATTGACCAATGTAGATCTCCTCCCCCCACTACGTCATAAAACAAAAGTCAATGTTTGGTCAGTGACAGCTGTCAGTGACCAAACAACTGTCAGTTAACAGCAAACAGCTGTTTCTTACAGAATGTAACAGTTTTATTATCTAAAAAATTGCCATTATTAATAGTAATGATTTAAACTATCTACTTGAATATTGTTCAGTCTCAATTAACCTATCATAAGAGAGGTAGTGCCTTTTTAAGTTGACGAAACTATCCAGTGACAGAAGCCATTAAAAAGTAAAACTCTTTGGCAACATACCTGACAAAATATAATTTGCTTCGTTGTACCACTGTAATAATTGTCCAGCATATCATCAAACATGATTTATATGAGTTTAAATATATTGATAGTACTATTTCAAGTGGTAAATTAAACTATTAAACACGTGTGAGCTAAATTCTTTGAACTTTTTGAATTTCATTTGTCTGAATGCAAAATTGTTATTTTCTCTTAACCCTGGCGTTACCATGGTAATACTTTTGTCTTTCATAAGGCAACGCCCACCTTCATTGGTCAATTGATTTAAATTTAATTTAGATTTTGAAAATTTAAAAAATTGAAAACTCGAATTTTTGAATTTCGAAATTTAGATTTAAATTATGATTTGTGACACTATAACAAGCACTCGACCAAAGTAAACAAGTATTGGTTGATGGTCAGAGGTTCCTTGACAATCAATCCTTGTTATTTTCAATAAAATCAGAGCTCAGCTATCTACTAGTTAGATGGCGCATTGACATATTATGCGGTTCAGAATACAAATCTAGAGCGGTAAGTCTGAGCTAACTTACTCTGTTTGCTCAGGAGATAGCCTGTTTCAGTATTTAAAATACATACAATTTCAGTTGATTTTTTATTGTCTTCAAAATTAAATATAAAATTGGTGGCTTGAGGTAAAGCAATTAAATTGAGTAATTGTATTTTTGAAAACAGAACAGCAATTTTATTACAAAATCTGATTGACACAAGCATGCATTACGAAAACAAATGACACGCTGTACAGTTACCTGTGTACGCGATATGGAATTTAAGTACTTTCAAAGGTATTTATCAAGTCCACGAAGAGACGTGATGTTATGAGAAAGTAAATCGAGTCAATCTGACCACTAGAATGATTGATACGTATTAATATTCCCACACGTTGTCTCCAATTCCATCCACAATCTCTTTCTTTACAACAAATCAAAAGAAATTCTCTCCAGTTCAATGACCTCAGCCAAGATTCGCCAAAAATCTCGCACAAAAACTGGAAATGCATTTCCTCAGCTCCATGGCGAGCAATTACCTCTGCATTACTCAGCTCCTATTACGAACAAAACCTGGTCGTCGCCGACTCGAACCTCGCCAAGTTCATTACCTTGGTCACTCGGCTCGCTTTCAAAGATTTTCACTCGAATAATCGCCAATACTTCGGCCGCACGGGAAAGTGGCAGATGCATTTCGAATGTTTTTTTATTGACCCAAGGAAGAAGAGATTTGGCTGTGGATTGAAAGTGCTGATTCATTCTCTGTTTTGAATTTTCATGTAACTTTATTGTGTGCTGTGTAAGTAAGTGGCTGGCGTAGTTTGATGGGAAGAAAGTTTAAATATTCGCTTGAAGGAGTTTGCAAAATCTTCTTTTCTTTGTCTTTTACGAACCTTGTTAGCGTGTGTAATACTTAATATTCACAAGTAGATTGAAATGTCACGTGTGCAGGTGTAGTACTTATTGTGATAGTCTTTTTGAATAAACATTGAAATGAATTACAAAATTAGGTTTACAAACTGAGAATAAATATCCTCATTCAAATAATCCGACTTTCAAGCCCACTTTTTGGCTGGATTGTCGCATTAGGAACTTATTCGACGCATAAGCTTTTATTTGTCGTTCATAAAGTCGGTCGCGCATGTGAAGAATTGTTTTGCAAATGTGCGAGTTTGCAAAACAAATCGAAAGTCATTAGCTAAATGATATTCAGAAAAAATCTATGCATTTGATTGAAATCTATATGCATATTTTATACTATAATTGTTTTGAGAAAAAGTCTCAATTAACCTTTTGTGCAAATGGACAAACAAGAAAATAGATTTTATTTTAATGGTTTTAACGTCGCATTGTTTTGTGTCTAGGCTAATGGCGACGGATAAACGATCTTATAAATACTTGTGCCCGAACTCTTGGAACATGTGAAATGTCTAAATTTTTCTTCTTTTCGACAAGTTTGGGCACAAATATTGTCACGAATTGACACTAATTATTTCTCCCACATTTCTTAATTTAAATAGTTCAAAAGTTATAGCTAAACTCCGTTTCATGGGGTCTGGAGTCCTAGATAGCATGAGCAGGTATAGGACTACCCATGGACTGCATGAAACGGAGTTTATATAGGACATTTTATCACCAATGTTTACCTTTTAGTTCGACCGACTCACGACAATGGCAGGAAATCAGACATAACACAGAATGCCAGGGGTATGAATGTCAGGCCGATTTATAACGATTTAACTACGTATTCCGTTTACAATATTACACAGTGTTTATGAATACTGCTGCATTATGAATGCACACTGCACAATGACGGTAATGCATGTGCCTTGCTGGTGAAAGTGATGAGAACCATGTTGTTGTTTCCCAGGCGTACATCCGCATCGGGTCCAGCCGCTGCGGTGGCTCACTGGTCAACAGATTCCACGTGGTCACTGCCGGGCACTGCGTAGCGAGGTGAGTGACATGGGGGGGCATGGGGGGGATAGAGAGGGGGAGGACTGACTGGGCCTGCAACAGTCTGCGTAAACGTGTTGTGGGCATGCCAAAGATGTACTTTAATTCTTCAGCCGTATGCGTGTACATATTATTTTTCGTGTCTTTTAGTTCTCTTCGCTTCTGAAGATCTCAAACCTCAAACGTATCACATCATATACATGCCCAATAATCTGTAAAATAAGTAAAAAATAATTGTATTGGTTGTCTTATTTTGCACAATTCACATCCCTGTTAATTTTTTAATAGTTTCGTATTCGTCTTTCCAAAATTAAAATATTTTGGAAGACATATTCAAACGTGTGTTCGCTTGCAGAGCGTCCGCCCGGCAAGTGCAGGTGACCTTGGGCGACTACGTCATCAACAGCGCCGTGGAGCCTCTGCCCGCTTACACATTCGGCGTCCGCGAGATCCGCGTGCATCCGTACTTCAAGTTCACGCCGCAAGCAGACCGCTTCGACGTGGCCGTTCTGCGACTCGACCGACCCGTGCAGTACATGCCGCACATCGCCCCCATCTGTCTGCCCGACAAGAACCAGGACTTCCTCGGACAGTACGGCTGGGCGGCGGGCTGGGGCGCCTTGCAAGCGGGTGAGTGTGTAGCGACCCGTGCAGTACATGCCGCACATCGCCCCCATCTGTCTGCCCGACAAGAACCAGGACTTCCTCGGACAGTACGGCTGGGCGGCGGGCTGGGGCGCCTTGCAAGCGGGTGAGTGTGTTGTGACCCGTGCAGTACATGCCGCACATCGCCCCCATCTGTCTGCCCGACAAGAACCAGGACTTCCTCGGACAGTACGGCTGGGCGGCGGGCTGGGGCGCCTTGCAAGCGGGTGAGTGTGTAGCGACCCGTGCAGTACATGCCGCACATCGCCCCCATCTGTCTGCCCGACAAGAACCAGGACTTCCTCGGACAGTACGGCTGGGCGGCGGGCTGGGGCGCCTTGCAAGCGGGTGAGTGTGTTGTGACCCGTGCAGTACATGCCGCACATCGCCCCCATCTGTCTGCCCGACAAGAACCAGGACTTCCTCGGACAGTACGGCTGGGCGGCGGGCTGGGGCGCCTTGCAAGCGGGTGAGTGTGTTGTGACCCGTGCAGTACATGCCGCACATCGCCCCCATCTGTCTGCCCGACAAGAACCAGGACTTCTTCGGACAGTACGGCTGGGCGGCGGGCTGGGGCGCCTTGCAAGCGGGTACGCAGTCATGGAATCAATGTTTCTAGACCCTAATGCTCATTTCTGCATCGTCATGTTAAATTAATGTCCTGATTTATTTCTGCAAGTGCCCAGAATCTAATGGATTCCGTCCATAAGATTATTAGATCACTATCTTGTGGTGTTGAGGACTGACATCCGCAAATATCAACTTGAAGACGCAAATGTAGCGTGTTCGTGTAATTTCGACCGTAGGTATATTGCAAATCGCAATAAGATCAATATATTGTTCTATTCCTAGATTTAGATAGTAGACGCTTGTCGAAGCTTCATAGTACTCGGTGGCGTATGTACGAAAAAATTCAAAATCAAATAATTCAAAGAGATTTTTACAGTATTTCAAGCTCTTGGGTTTTCTTGAAAGTGCATAAATGCACCTGTATTCAATTACATTTGCGGAAATATCTCATTCTTCTTCACTCGTTTTACAATCACCATCGATTGATCTCCAATGATGATTTTTGAACTTATATCAATGTCAAAAGTGACCACCGCGTAATTCAATAAAATAGAATGTCTTATTTTGTTAAGAAGAATAAAAGAAACTTGGAAGCCTGAATCAAAATATAATCCGAAATTTATCTGCTATCTCTCGTCCAAGCAGTTGATAAAACTTGGGTGCAAAGTTCAGACAATGTCCGTTGTGTTTCTCCGCAGGTTCGCGACTTCGCCCGAAGACGTTGCAGGCTGTCGACGTGCCCGTCATCGACAACCGCCTCTGCGAGCGCTGGCACAAGAGCAACGGCATCAACGTCGTCATCTACGACGAGATGATGTGCTCGGGGTACAGGGGAGGCGGCAAGGACTCTTGTCAGGTAGTACCAACTGCGTAGAACATTACTGATATTATTGGTGTTAATTGAGGTAAAAACGGGAGTACTGAACGGCGTAGCTCTCGTTGGTTTCGATTTGAATGTCTATTGTCATTACAAGTCATAGAAATCTACTGAGCGGTAAGGAAACTATTAACATTATGCACAATAATCATACTTTCAAATAAAAAATAGTTATAAATGAGGGGTGGGGATTAAAAAATGAAAAGTGCAAAATAATTAAACACGATTAGAAATATACCGCAACTAGTCAGCAAGAAAATATTATAAATTATGATCGTCAAGAGCACCACAATGCCACTTTAGTATTGCTAACGCATAAGAGTCAATGATACAGGAGAAATGATTATTTCGTGGACGTTTTCGGAACCATCGTGTAATGAATTGGCAATGGTGACGGTTTGTTCCGATGAATGTGCTGGTCGCCCTGATAAGGGAGAACGAAAACAATCGCCAATCCCAGCTCTGCGATTGGTCGTCCAACACTCCACCAATGGGAAACAACATCAACCCGAAAACGAATATAAGTCCGCACTGCCAGCTACATCTTTGCAGTCGCCGCCAGAAGATGAAGGAAGTAACTCCTTCGAAACGTCGCGAACGGCCCTTATCAGGGCCACCAGCACATTCTTCTGAACAAACCGTCACCACTGCCAATTCAAATGATTATTGCTTGGATCTCAAAATACTGGATTTGACACATAGGTATCATTGGTTTCCTACCCACCCTCACAATTAATGCAACCCCAAAAATCTTTTAAAAAATTAATAAATTATGCACATTTTAGATCGAATTGTTTCCGGAAAAAGTACTAAACGAACACTATATGCTTGAAAAGTTTTAAGTTGTGAAATGTGATGTTCGTAGTAGGAACAGATTTGAGGCAAATGTCATTCCCTTGTAAGGTGCTCTTGATGGTATTTTCTATCTAGCACGTTTCTTATTAATTTAGGCGTTAAACTTAAAATCTATACCTATAAATCTATCATTTATATGAGATAACTCCTTATCTCAAACTTATAAAACTGTTCTTAGTCATACTACAATTTCATTTTTGTGATGATTCTTTATTAGTAAAATTATATGAATTTCAAATTATTTTCTCCCACCAAAATATGAGTTTATTTGCTTGTGCTAAATATTTAAATTATTCTCTAAAAATATGCACTTTTAATTTATTTTCAACATGCATTTGTAGCCTTTCTATTTCACAGTTTCAGATTTGTGTTCGATGTTTCCTTTCTCTGGTCATAAATGAGAATCATAAAAAAATCAATTAGTGAAAGTTTCGGTGGCTCTTTTAGACGATAGCTACAGCGCTCGGCACTCCCGATTTACACACTATAAAAGTCAAGATTCAATCCGATGACTGATGTTTAAAAGCACGGTATACTTACAATGTTTATTACTACACACATTTAAGGGCCTTGACAAGTCAAGTGACTAACTTGTGAAGTTATTCGAATTTCGAATATCGTTCCATAAATTTAAGAAAATTACAATGTTTTTTCCTTTAGCAATTACACAAATTGTATATAGTGTCTGTATTAACTATCGATTTTAATTGTTTTTAATTAAGATACGTTTTCCATCTACATTCCTGTTTCAACTTACACCGATTAAACATTTTAGTACATATCACAATATTTTTAACAAGTAAATACCTTTATAAATACTGTACCTAAAATGTATTACATATGTATAGTTTATTTCGTGTGTTAAAGCATTTATCCATTCAAGACAAATTTAAGGAATTGTCTGTTGCCACAAAATCAAGATAGTGATATTTCAGTGTGTAATTAGTAGAGCAGACATATCCCTACTTGTCTCTGTAGTGATGGCCATGACGAAAATTGAATTGCCTTCTTTGCTCAGATACTGATGTTTTGTCACCAGTCGAAAAGAAAAGTTTGATGAAACTATGGGCAAATAACATGTGCTCCATGGTTCACATTTCTATCAATGTAAATGATGTCCTATCCTTGATCTGATCTAATGCTCGTGATTTCTTAGGGTGATTCCGGAGGCCCACTGATGATGGAGCGCACAGGCCGCTGGTATCTGATCGGGATCGTGTCTGCCGGCTACTCATGCGCACAACGCGGTCAGCCAGGCATCTACCATCGCGTGTCGCATACTGTCGACTGGATTTCACACATCATCAACTCCAACAAGTAGTCTCGTTACACCTGGTGGCGTACGCGGGACGACCAATAGCCGCGTTACAAGTGGTGGCATACCCGGGACGAACTTTACCCTGTTACACCTGGTGGCATACGTAGGACGACCAAAAGTCTTATTACAAGTGGTGGCATACGCGGGACGACCAATAGTCTTGGTACAAGTGGTGGCATTTGCGGGATGATACCTCATTCGAACAACACTACATGGTGGCATAAGTGGACGATGTTTCAAACATATACGAATTCCATGTGGTGGCATAAATGGGATGATTTTATAATTCAAGGAAAATGTAGCAATGTTACAAGTGGTGGCATACGTGGGACAATTCCTCATTCCAAGTTGAGGTTTTACAATGGTGGCATATTTGGAACGCTATTTCATGTAACATAAGTACGATGTTACATGGTGGCAAATGTGGGATGATTTTTAAAGTAACCCCACTAAAAGCGTATGAGCTTTGTAAACTGATATGGGAAAATGGTGGCATAGGTAGGACGCTACGTTGTTAACTAAACTTGTCCTGTATACTATAAGCTGACGATATACATGTTTGTGAAAAGTTAAGCGGCATTGCAAAAACCTTTTTTCATTCCAAATCACTTACGAAGTGATAAATTACTTAGAGAATGTGTTGATGAATGAATGTTTTGACTGTGTTTGAAGTTGAATGTGTGTGTGTTTTTTACCATACTTCTCAGAAGTTAATGTCAGTTTAGCAAATCGGATTCATCTCTAAGTTACCAATCACATGTGGCTACCTGCATGGATTCTATGGGACATGGGAGCTGACTCAGAATTCTCTGTCTTTGCTCTTTACTTATATTATCTTTTCTTAGAACAAGACAAATTAAAATACAATCAGAGCTTCCAAGATTATTTGTTTTTTGAATGTACAACTGAGCCAGACTCGCTTTTTATGGTGGATTTTTGTTGTGTTTTTTGATGAATATGAACTGATTTGTAAACAGTAAAGAAGAGAACGTAATATATTCTATTTCCATTTTCATATCAAAAGGAATTTGTCGAGTAAACAAAAGTTGGACATATAATATAACTAAGTAATGAAAGTGTTGGAATTTCATGTTACAGAAATTTGTCAGCTTTGATGATTTTCTTGAGTTGTTAAAAATTATTTTTAATGATCTTTTGGCTGAATCTTTCTTGTTGTCTCGAATTGAGATATGGTAATTGTAATAGTATTTCACTTTATTTAAACCACGAACTGAATTCAAGGCATGAATTCTGCAACAAGAACAGACATTGAGATGAGAAATGTTCGATCTTTCAAAACACTCGTGACTCTCGAGTGGCAAATATGAAATTCAACGGCATGAAATCGATGTTGGTTCAAACTTATCATTAACAAAATCACGAACTTTATGTTACTCTATTCTTTACTCTACATTCCATGTAGATCAACAAGATTTTTGAAGATATCTTTGCAACTTTAAATCTCTTGTTTTCAAAAACATCATGGCGCGATATGATTGTTTTTTTACATCCTCGAGAGCTCGAATATAGCTAGACATTTCGTTGAAGTGCTCAGAACATTCCACAAGAAAACAAACACATTTCTGATGAATACAATTCTTTCGAACCATTGCTTCTTACGATATACCAGCAAAACATAAAGAATTTGTCTGATTCTTTCAAGATTTCTTCATGCAAATATTTATGGGTTTAAAATATTGATTTGAAAAAGATTTGTTATGAAGCTCTGTGGCCACTTTAATGATCATATTCCTTCAACTGATGTTGAACTAAAGAAGGAACTTAATATACGTGGTTGCAATGTCAGCAATTCACTGTCATTTGCAATGATACTGCAGTTCTATTGAAAATCGTGTTTAACATGTTAATAGTGCTAATACATTATGTTAATTATTCACATCATGAACGAAGAAGACTGGAGTGGATAAGTTCAATATCTATGTTAGGAAAAAAAACTTGTCAATTTGTGACTTGCTTTCGAAAGATATATTGAAAAACGAATTACATTCTTGTCAATAATTTGGCATGTATTTTGTATGAGAAAGGAATGTGAGAGAATGTTATATGAGAGAGATGCAAATATAGATGACCAATCACTGGCCATGAGTCTTAATTGAGCATTTAAATAACAACATGCTCCACATAAACAGTACTTATTTATCCATAAATTATATTTTATTACTGTCATAAAGTGTTAATTTAAATCTCTTCGTCAGAAGTCAGTGTAAATAGAAACTGGCAATAATTCTGTCGCGTACGATGATGCGTTTTGTAATTGTAAAATGGCAATAAATGACAATAAAACCTGTACATTAAAATGTATAATGATTTACGTCATGTTTCCTATAATAGGAGGTAAATTCTTGTGACAAATCCTCGGTATAGTAATATCTTTCGAAAATTGAGTTTACGTACTAAAATATATTTTTTCCCAAACGCAACCTATGAGGTCATCCAGAAAGTCGTGAAATTGTTTAATTGAGCCGGCGAATAAGTTTAAGCCCCATTTACACGGTAAAATTTCCTGTAAAATCTTTTATAAAATCTTTTCTTAAAATCTTTTCGTAAAATCTTTTCCAGAAATAGAACATGTTTTATATCATAAAAGGTTTTACACAACCCTTTAACAAAACATTTTACCATCAAATTGGCTTGTTTACACGGTAAAATTTCTTTTACGAAAAGATTTTATAAAAGATTTTACAGGAAATTTTACCGTGTAAATGGGGCTTTAGAGCTTTGCTATTGATACATTGTTTAGACAGTTTAGATGAAAACCTAATGAATGTCAACTGCATCTGACTAAACTTATGGTTGGCGCTCAACACTTTCCCGAACATTCTGATTGCATCGTCCCCATACTGTCACCTGTGAGCCGAGTTTGAGCACAAATATTATATTTAAAAGTTGGTATCCTTTATTCCTGATGACTACTCATAAAACGTTTGATTTTCTTAAGAGTCCTGGGGACCGCTATGGAATCTGACGGATTGTGTCAAATTTCCCAAAATACCTCAGTCTCCCCAAGGCTCATTATTTACTCCACTGTTATGCAACTTTGGGAGGTATTTTTGATACCCATTATCTCGCAATACTATTGATTTTCTTGAGAAAGAAAAAAAAAATCACATATTTCGTGAAAAAATACGAAAAAAAACTTTTTTGATTCAAGTATTTCTTAAAATTTCTCAATAGTATTACTAGAAAATGGGTATCAAAACAACCTCCTAAAGTTGCAAAACAGTGGAGTAAATAATAAGCCTAGTAAGAATTGGGTATTTTGGGAAAATTTGACACAATCCGTCAGTTTCCATAGCGGCCCCCAGGACTCTTAATAATTGTAATGGAACCTAAAGACGATTTTCATGAGACGATATCTTGAATGTATAACATCAATGTAAATATCTCCTAACAAGAGTTGAAACCCGAGCCTCTCTTGTCACGTTGGAAACTAGATCCCGGTACAGAATCCCCGTGAATTGTGTCTGCTCTCAGATCGCCGTGGGAATGCGAGGCGGAGAGAGTCAAACACAAAGCCTACAGATCACACGCAAGAGACGCTACATCGACTGCGACTGCGCCGACAGTGTGAAGTAGGTACCGGAACTCTGAAATAAGAACATCACAGATAGACGGAACAATAGAGACGAGTTTTCATTTTTTATATTGGGTTGAATCTGACAAGATTTATTTGTGTTTTAAAACTGAGTCCCCATTGTCATTTTATGAGTAATTGATGTTGGTGTCATGTTCATTAAATCGACTTGTTGTGGAGAATGGTTTTGTTATTGTTGTTGGATTCTGATCGTCGACGCCTAGCGTTTGATTCAGTGTTGTCATGCCCTGAATCAGGATTTATGTCGAGGATTCCTGATTGTCGCATACTTTCTTGGAGAGTGTGTAGGAGTTTATGTTCGTACGATGATTATAACCCAGTGGGGTGTTTAGAGTTTTTATTTTGGAATACAATTTAGGAACTGTTTTGTAAAACTTTTTATTGGTGTATTTTCGTATTCGTTGAAGTTTGAAAAAATAACCACAAGTCAATAGGAATTTTCTCCTGTCCCAACTTTTCAGCACTTTCTCAACCAAAATGGCAAACTGCGTTGATGTGAACTACTTTACCGCATTTGAAATATTTGGTGAAAAGTTGAGACAATCGAATGATCCACTGAATACTGGTTAACATCGATATATTATGTGGATGAAGGAAATTAATGAATTAAGATCCAGTAAACAAAAAATAAAATCCAATCAAAACTTGAGCTTCTCCTTGCACTATTATTAAACTCCTGCCGACCTCACCATCTTTATGTATTCAATCTTACAGTTTAATCTTACAGTTTCTTCACAATATAATTATATTCGTATTCTCTTTGATAATAATATGTTTTCCATTATTTATTACCTACAATTAAATCAACTATTGCACATGCAATTTTTTAATTTAGATGACTTCAATATTGTAAATTATTTATGTGGCCTCAATAAAGTAAATAATATTTACTTATTAATTAATGCAATTCTTGTACATTTTTCTTGGATTAAAATAAAACAAAATAGTCGAGAGACAAATTTCACGATTGTACCGTACATTTTTATGCAATTGTATTCAAATATTTCAATTAATATTTCATTTAATACATCTGGCACAATTGAGTCAAAACTATAATATTAGTAGGTACTTAATTCAGTAACAATGATACCAAATTATACGGTCTAGACTATGTAATATCACAAATTAAACACTGCACCGGTTAATGGCTTGACTATAAAGTATAATCATGTATTTTTTGAGTGCATATCTAAATGTATACATAAATTACATAATCAACATACTGTCAACAACGTCTGTCTAAATTTCTAACTTATTATGAAAAACTTTTACATCTTGAAATTATTTAATTTCTATACTATCGATTTAAACTATATCTTTGTGCAATAAATATATTCACTAAACATATAACATAAACATGGGCATTCACACAAGGGGGTGAGGGGGGGGGATGGTACAATGACGTATCTGGATTTTCATAAAGAAATGAAACAAACATGACTAGGAAAACGCTCTGTGTAACGCGTTGATGAGTGAACCTTCGTATGGTATGCGATATGCGTTTGCAAGTTTCTTCTTTACAGACCTTGGAAAAAGCCGACACGAAATCGTCAAAGAAGAAGTGATAAAATTTCCAACATTTCCTTCAAAAAAGTTACAACACGCAAAACATTTCCGTAAAATGTCAATAACTTTTGAAGTTAACGACAGTCTGAAAAAACATGTTTGTCCCGATGACCATGCAAAATTTGAAGTAGATCCGTCAAACGGTCCAGTTTGAATTTCCAAAAATCCCATAATCCCATACACGGGTCGAGATTGCATGGATCACATTTGTGTGTGTGCAAAATTTAAGATCAATTGGTTGAACGGTTTGCCCTGGGCACTGCTGGCAAAAACACACAAAAACACCAGAGAAATTGTCTACAAGCACCGTGGTGACGCTCGCTACCCGCACTCAAAAGTACCTATGACAAGACATACATTTCGTAATTTTAGAGTTCAGTGAGATTTTCTGACATTTTCAGGAAATAAGTGTACCATCTATTTCGCTCTTCACATTTTGAATGATTGAATAGGTATGTTCATAATCGAATAATGTATGAAAATACATATTAAAAAAATAATATTTATTTTAGCCTGAAAAAAACGCAGAAAAGCTTGCAACTGAAAAAAAATTTAAATATTATAAAATAACTCCGAATAATCTTTGCCTAATCTGACACATGACGCATCTCTTGACAAGTCCAAAAACAGGAATTTAAGACCACTGACAAAATTTCCTGTTTTCAGATTACACTCATTTCAGCCAGGTTTTCGCTTTTTATAACTATTAACTTTTACGACGACAAATTATTACTAAAACAAACATGTGAACGCATTCCATGGACAACGCGTGACCTACTCGTCGGCCTGGCGTCGAACTCGGCACCGACAGGTGACTAGCAACAGCTGAGGAATAATCTAACTGTTAAAGCGGTTAGCCTTCTCGCAAGGTAAACCATTATTAGGTTCAACGAAACCACAGTTAAGTTTGGACGAAGAGGTTGGCTGGTTCGACAGTAGCGACTCGACAGCGGAAGAGGGTATACGTCGACTGCAGTGGCTCTGTTTTGTTGCTTGTTTTTGTTGAAGCGTTTGTTCAGAAGGTGTGACGGGACTATTATCAAATAGACTGGATTTGTCAATGGGATCTTAAAAATTTGAGTTGAAGAATTGACGTAAGTAAATATTTTTTTTTATAATCTAGTAAATGTTATCAAAATATCAGTAAGATAAAACTTACTAAACTTAAGTACTAACTTACTTGAATAGACTATATCAAATAGACTGTATTTGTGAATGGGATATTAAACATTTGAGTAGAAGAATTGATGTAAGTTCAATTTTTTATAATCTAGTAAATGTTATCAAAATATCAGTATGATAGAATGGATTTACTTTTTTATATTTTATATGATATATCTAAGTTAGATTCAAATATTCCTCTTGTATATAGACTGTATCAAATCGGTATTTGTCAATGGGATCTTAAAAACTTGAGTTGAAGAATTGACTGAAGTACAGTATTATTTTTTTTAGTTTCAAAATGTAATGGGTGTTATATAAATTATCAGTAAGAATGGATTGACTTGCTTATATTTTATATGAAATATCGAAGTTAGATTCAAATGTTCCTCATAGACTATATCAAATAGACTGTATTATTTTGTGAATGGGATATTACAATTTTTAGTTGAAGAATTGACCTAAGTACAAAATATTTTTTGTTTTCAAAATGTAATGGATGTTATATAAATTATCAGTAAGAATAGATTGACTTGTTTATATTTTACATGAAATATCGAAGTTGGATTCAAATATTCATCGTGAATAGTGTTGTTTGAAATGATCGTGAAGGAAGCACATGGCTTGACCATGCGTTGAACTTCCAGTGAAAACCTGTTGAATTAAAAGGAATGACGATGTTTTCCTGACTCATGAGTCATCACTTATTATATTGAAATTAAAGACGATATATCTTTATTGATTTTTCTGTCAAAAGTAACATTTAGATTTAAATTCACATTATACAATAAATAGATATTCACATTTTCTGATTTTCTGACTATTGTGATATGATATTGATAAGATTTAACATTTAATATTTATATTGTTTTTTGCGAATTGGAAATTCTGGCTCAGTGATAGGGGGTGGACAGTCGAATTCCAATTTTCTTCCTAAATAGGTGGATTTATAGGAAAAGAAATACAAAAATAGGATAATAGTATTTGAATAGTTCTTAGTGTCTAAGTATTTAATATTTTTCAAAATCATAGAATGTTTGTTTTCTTCGCTTCGTTATTTAAAGGTAAATTAATTTAAAGTATAAACTACCAAATTAATTTTTGGATTTGTGTATCAATCGTCAAAAAAATTTTCGATTCGTTATATTTTAAAAAATAACTATAATACCTAATTCACTACTGATAAAAACTAGGCAAAAACTTACATTTTGTTGGACTTTAAAAGCATGGCTTGAGAATGCGCCGATTTTTCTGTTCCATAATAATTATTCGTATTCTTTTTTAAATTTCAATAATCGGAACTGAAACTAGAAAGTTTGGTTATGGTTTCGTGGTCTTGCGCACGTTACAAAACCATTCGTTTTGTTAACAAAAGATCACAAAAGAATAATCTAAAAGTCTTATTTAAATCAACACCTTATTTATCAATTAGTAAATCTCTACGCGAATAAATATTTGTCGGCCGAGTTGTTTTCGAATCTATCTTCTCGTGATTTTGTTTACTTCTGATCGGTTTATGAACATGCACTGTGCATATCGTAGATACAATATAAAACGGTAATCGCGATTTTAACTGAAGCGCCTTGCAAACATATTAGTTTGAAATTGCTGTAACTTTAATTAGAAGGGTTTGGGATCGTATTTATTTTGTTTATAGTGGAAATATTAAACGAAAATCCGAAAATATATGCATGGATTTTTTTTATTGTTCTACCACTATCGACTTTGGTCTAAAAATATAGTCATTTATTTGTCTACTTCATAAAGTGAATTTTCATTTTTGTTGGTTCCCAAATCACTGTATCTTGAAAACTATTCTCAAATCACAAAGTACTGTCATTTGAGATATTTCGGTTTCGATTGATTTATAACACTGATTTTATTTTAGAATAGTGCAATATGTATCAAATTAAAACCATTGTGTATTGTCAATCATGCATTTATGTACACACACTTAAGTTTGGTACAAAAAGTAGTACCATTGTAGTACAATTAAGTTGAGGTACTCAAATTCTCAATAAATATGCAAATATCAATTTCTCTCAATCAAAAGATATACTTTATGTAATTTGTCTTACTTAAAGTCAAATTTAATATAGAGTTTGTAAGTTGTTGCACGTAAATCACATATATACAGTGTTTTACTTCCACATAACCGCAAATGAAACACTTGTTGTTGCCATCATCATTATAATTGCAAAGAAAAGCTTAATGTGCTTGACAGATAGCTATCTGACACTATCTGGACACATCTGATAACTCTGACACCCTAATGTCGCTTTGTGTTCTTTCAACAATGAGTTAAATTTCGCACAAATACAGACAATGACACAATTATTCAAAAGCAGAACGAAATTATTATTAATACATTTGTCCTAAATTAAATGGCATTTCATTTGAATTATTTGTAGTGTCTCTTATAAAGTATACTCAGATGATGTTTTTGAAATGAAACTTCAATTACTACATAGACATGCCGAATTACAAAGATTGAATTAAACTATCGCTACACATTCAATAAAACTGCATATTTCATGTGCCATAAAACAGTTAAATTAAATTATTCAATCGCGTGATTAAGGTTCTTTTGCTAAATGCATATTATCAATTTTGTCCCACTTCTGCAAAAAATAGATCTACTGGTAGTAACAAATTTATAATAAGGACTATCATGACATATTTTCATTAATTCACTAAAATAATGTTAACAAGGGCGTATCCAGGATGAAATTTGGGGGCGGGGGGCGGACATAACTAATGTTTTGAAAAATAACAGGTCATTCTTAGGTGCAATTTTGAATCGCAGTGTAAGCTATTTGGGGGAATTGTAAATTACAAAATATCAAAAAATTGGTCTATAAGGTTTAAAAATAGGTACATTTTCCAAACGCATTACGATATGCAAGTCCGGAGCGCATAGCCCCGGAAATATTTTGGAATTTTAACTCAATTCTAACCATTTTGGAACGTTTTTGACATATTATGTCTATTTTAAGTTTTTTTTCCCCACATATTATTTTAAATGTGCTTATTTTCTTAGATGAAACCCTGATTTCGGGAGGTGGGGGGAGGCCGCCCCCCCCCTGAATAAACCCTTGAATGTTAATAATATATTTCAACGTTTCAAAGAATACTTCAACTCCGAATCTCTCCAATAATGCAGAGCATTTGGATTACTCGATGAATTATTCTGAATAACACCAGCTATTGAAAGTAGAACACCGACTCTTGGTGCCTAGCACATGAGTTTAACAAGGAATTGATGCACAAAACTGTGACATTTAACAGTTCTCCTCCACCTACCATGTACATGCATGAGCATAATTACTGTCAAATCTCAGACAAGTTTCCAGAGAGATTCGTGTCTGGGTGGAACGAGTGGGCCTTAGATCTTACATCTCTGTACCCAATCTCAAGTGCAGGATAAACAGCGTAATTAGAGTAATTAAACTTAAGTTCAAATATCTTCAAGTGTTAAGATAAGCAGTTTAATATGTACTAATTACTTTTATACATATTACGTACTTTTTTAAATGTAATTAGTGAACTATTAAAATAATCGTTGGGTTATGTTGAAGACCTTCTATTCTGAAAGAATAAAGATTTTTATTACGAAAAAATGTAAATGTCGGTATAACCATTTTCCTGCGAAAAAAGCGTGAAAACATTTGAAAATGATTACCATGGTTTGGTTACCATACTTTATTAATTATTATGTGGAAACTTGAACAAAATGTTTGATTAAAATAGTGGCAAAGCAGCTAAAGTTAAATGTTCTTACAGAAATTTTGAAATGTAATTTATACACCGAAAATGTTTATTAAATGAAACAAGTTGTGAGCAAATAAGTAAATGATTATCAAACTCATGATGTAAATAACTTCATGGGAAGAAGTTAAGTCAAAGTGAAAATATACAAGTTAAAATACCAATTACATGATTTAGAACTATTGAAATTCACTGTAGAAGGTAAAGGTGAAACATTTACAACCAACACTACCTGCATTATCTGATATTAATATTTTACCATGTTCCCCACAGGATCTCGAGTGCGCCGCAGAAGTTGAAGTTGAACGACGCAAGGACGATGAACGACCAATCAGAATGTTGACATCAACGACGAGGCTTCTTGACTAGCAGCTGGCGCGTCACATCTCGTGATGTATGCAAGGAGGGAAGTGAGTAGATATGCACCTTAATCATATTTACCATGAGGAGCGATCACCCTTAATCCTTACATTCACTACATCCTTTACTACACTACATAACGTGGTGCGATCACTCGATATAGCACATTTTTATTTATTTTTGAATTTGCAATTTAAAAAAAACTTTTTGCAACATTTCAAGCAACTGCCCCCCAATAATAAGTTTTCAATTTTATGTCTTTTGAGAATGATGGAAACTTTAACACTGGAGGTATAGGAAAATCATTTCGAATTTGGTTAATAACTTTTAAAATAGCACAAGTTTGTATTGTTTTAATTTTTTCCTGATAGTATGTTCGTATGTATACCAGAAAAAAAGTATTTTGTTAAAATCTAACGGTACAAAAAAAATTAGAACTGAATTTTAGCTTAAAAAATACACGATTTTACTTGGCTGCCATAAGATAACATGGGGGATGAAATTCAAATCATCTTAGAAACCAGACACAAGAAGTGTTTAATTTTTTCAAGGATTGTATATGGCATGATAATCAATAAGTACACACAAAATTAAGAATATTCATGAGACTATGCATCGAATGATCGCGCCAACTTAAACACATTTTTAGGCGCAGTTAGATATTCAATTAGTTTATAACCTCAACTTAACCAATTTTTCTAATTAGAATCATTTTTCAAAGTGCACGCTTAGTTAAGTAATGTAAAGTACTACATACTGAAGAACTTGTGCAATGATTTAATGCATCAATGCTGGCAACCCGAATTCTGCAGAGGAAAGTTTTCGCCATTGTTTTAGATTGTAGCCATGGCGAAGATAGAATACATTCATGAACCGACTACGAGGTATCATGAATAGGAATTGTGAAGGAATTAGAGGATTTAAAGGAATGGGAAGGAGTAAAGGAATTGTGCATGATTGACGTGTTAAAATAATGCACAAAAGCAAATTATCCTCTACAATTGTGTCGCTTTATTATTGACTATCTTCAGCGAGACGGACACAATCTAAAATATTGCTGTAGTAGGTAGTCCTTCCTCTTAAAAACGTACGCACAACTTTGATCGAGATTTACCCACAACAAAAGCAATTGTTGTATAACAAGCTTCATATAGTTTCCAATGTACAATACGGGCGTATTTTAGGCAATTATTCTCCATCTTATTCTGTTGCATGTTTTCAGAATCATTCATTCTCGTCTTAGTGTAGAAACTTTAGAATATTAAACCAAAAGCCAGTGGCCTATAGTCTTGAAAATATCTATGTGTTTACTCTAAAAGAAATACATGAGAAGGAAATAAGGGGGTTGCAAATTTTCCTCAAGGTCATTCGTTTTGGTACATTTTACGGACTTTTCACTTATTTAAAGTCTTAAATACTCTCTATTTCTTTACTTTTCCAGACATTTATTGTGACTTTGTATTTTAATTGCAGCTTCAAAAAATACAATTCAAATTTCTAAAACTTTAAAAGTTTTAAAAGTTTTTTGGCACTGATAACCTCGCTGTTGAGCGCCATAAACCATAATATCTATCTATCTAAAACTTGAGTTGTCTGAGAAAATTAAAACAGATGCAACCTCCTACCTTAAATTACATCTTTATGTCACTGTCATCTTTACAGCGAATTTTTTAAACAATTTATGATCTTTTTTCCGATTATCGAAATTATTTAGAGTAAATCACAATAGTTAATTAATGATATACGTACAGGTCAAAATTAGCCGAGCATAAGCTCAACTGCAAAATACTCGTCTGTAAAGCACTAGGTACCGATCTCTTATTCGAATTCAGCACTCACTAAACATGATGACAATAAAACTTTTAACAGTAATTCAATTTAAACTCAATCGTCAAACACTTCTTAGAATTTCGTATGTTTAATTAAAATGCAAATGGGATCGTTGTAGTTGAATGGTTGTTGTCTCGTGTTCCATTGGAGGTGAATTCCAGTATCATTTTGCAGATCTAGCATGGTGACCCAGTGCCTTGAAAGACGAGTTAAGAGACTTGAACACGTACAGAGGATCATAGTGAAGAGAGCGAAGAAAGAGTTGGAAGAAGACGACATGCAGAATCTGTGCATGTGTTTTAGAAGAAGGGGAATGAAAATAGAGTATTTTTATTTGACTTGGGTTTCGATATATCGACATGGTTTATTAGTGCCATTTTCCGGTGTTTTTAATTTTTTTTTCAATGTTGAATATTATGTATATTTTTATTCTTATAATATTTTTTATTTTTATTTTTATTTTTATATTCTATACGATATTAACAAATATAAAAAGCGATGACTACACCAAATTGAAAATGTTAGGCGAAACATTGAAGAAAATTAAAATAATTTTCAAAATAATGAAACAAGGAAAAAATAATGAGAAATGTTACACAAAAATACGAGTAGCATATCAGTACATCTATTTCTGAAATTTGAATTATTATTGTTTAATTGTTTTCGACCGATTTTTCAATTTCCTAAATTTTTATTTCGATTTTCTTCATCTTACCCTTTCTGCAATTACTTAAACACATAACAAAATTAAACATCTACATCACATCGTCCTCTGCAACAGCTTCTTTACACATTCAATAAAATTCAATTACTCTTGTAAACAACGTCGTATACGACATCATGATGTCCCGTTCCATCGGTACACTTGCACGTGAAATAATATGCATTAGAACAGAGAGCCACTGACGTCACACACCCACCTACATACGAGATGTATTCTTCACCTCCAGCTATGCAGCTGAGCGAAGGTACAGAGCAAACGAGATCAATGCTTGTGCAATATCCTTATTCTAATCGCCTCCTTGGGGGTATTCTTTTAAACTACTATTTAATTAAGTATTTCGTATTAACCAATAGCCTATGATTAGATGATTGATTGTGGCGCCTAGAATCTTCGCTCGGCCGGATTTCTTCACATTCAAATTTCTATGCCGATTTAAAAATGAAGTGACCCAGAGCCTAAAGTTATTTAATTTAATAATATATGTATCGAATTACATGTTATTTTTTTAGTTTTTTTTAAACGCTTGGTTGTAAGATTAGTATTTGTAAGTAGTGTAATTTTAGAATTTTATTTGGTCAAATTACAAGTTTTTAAGCTGGGATCAGGTGAAAAACGGAGAGCTGGTTTTTTAAATTGTCGACGTGCATTCAGAACGGCGTATGAAATTACTGGTTTGTGCGAGCTTTGAGATAGCATGTTATTAAGTAATAAGAAAAGGAGCAGTGCCCTATTGTAGAGAAGTAAACAACTTGTCCAAATATTACAGTTTAAAGTACATCAATCATTATCTATGTTTGTAAGAATTCAACAAGAAGAGAATTCTTTTTAGAGATTTTAAAAGATTATAGAAGGAAATCCCTGAATTGCATTGCATTCATTGTGTATTTGTTTGAAATGCCATGCAATTCATAATAGTCCTTCTCTCATAAAAATATTTATATTAAAAAACTCTTTTTTTTTTTTTTTTTTTTTTTTTTAAGAGTTCAGAAGTTTAAAAAACATTTTTTGCGCTGTCTGGAAATTTTTATATCAAACTGTGATCACTGATTGTGTACATTCAAAACAGCTTATAAAATTGCGGTTTGCAACATTTATTCAACAAGAATTACAGGCAACAGGGATTAAAGGGATTCACATTCGACTTTCTATTCGAGAAAACAAGGAACACGACTGACCTCTGGTGGATTCTTTGGTACTAGAGATAGGGTGTAAAATGGAGGGTAGAAGGGGGATATTTATATAAATTATATTATATTTGCTTTAAGTTGTTTGTTATGGCTGAAAAAGTAAACTTGTAACTAAATCAAAACTTCAATTGTTTCTCCTTTTTCACTGCCCTATGGAAGCACGAAATTCTAAATAAAAAAGTGCATCTAAAAAATTTCCTGTCAGAAGTGGCTCCATCACGTATCTCTTGTTTGTTCGAATAGCAAATTCTTAATGATTACTCCAGTGATCTTTAACGTCGCCCGGTTCTGCACCTAGGCTAATGGTGACGGATGAATGGTTATGATGATGATTGGGAGATGATGATGATGATGAATGGAAGGGATGAACGGTGGGAAAGAGGCGATCGTGAACTATTTTAGGGAACCTTCTCAGAATTTGCCTCTTATACTTCACGAAACGAGAATATTTTTCTAGACTTCTCAAAAGGGAGAAGAAAAATGTAATTTCCTTCAATGTGCAGATGCTAACTATTTTCAGTTAAAATAAAAGTAGTACACTTTAAAGTCATTTGGGAATGGATCAATGCTATCGATTATAATGTAAAAAAAATGCATTGATTTTTGCATAATTTTTGCAAAACACTTCGTGTTTTTTATACTCAAAAGCAGAGATCTTATACTGTTGATTTGTCCTGGTGCCCTATTCTACAACTTAAAAATTCCCAATTCTGGTAGAGTCCGATTCACGGCCATATTAATTAACATTGCACCGAATAGGATCCCAGCAGAATCGGGCATTTTAAAGTTATATAATAGAGGGCCCCTCGTAAATCATTTGAATTTTTCCAAAAATCTTAAACTTGTTTGCAACAATATTGTCGCGACGAGGCGGTTGCGACTGACGATGCAGTGTGTGAGCCGCAGTCACGTCTGATATTGATATGGTAATGTAGACGACACAAGCAGCAACGGGACCGCGTGACGCATGCTGTTCACATACAGCGCACACCTACACTCGTAGCGCCTCGGTGAACCGTTCTAGGTGACAACGAGAAGCACGTACAGCTCGAGTACCGAAACAAGGCGTTTGGACGGAAATAATAGCAGCAAAATCTTCTTATTTCGTTAGAGTGAGTTAGGAACGTGATATCAAGTGAAATTGACAAATTGACAGGAAATTCATAAGATACAGCTTAATGCTCCCAGTTTTTCATAATTTTTGTATCAATTTTCAAAAAAAATGGTCTTGTAGTTAATATTATTAGTACTTACTGTACTGACTAAGTAGAACAGTCGAAGTAGAAAGAGTTATCGAAACTTGAGGTTAGTCCGTCCATTCGCCTATTCTTCCTAAACGAGCCCTTGTGGAAGTCTGTAGTGTGAAAAGTGTGGCTTAAAAGTTGCGGAAATAAATACGTTCATTTTCAAATAAAAAAAATATAAAAAAAAATACGGTACAAAAAATTTGTTTGAAGTGATTTGTAGAATCACTTAGAAGTTAGAATTATCGTTTATAAAATGACAGAAAGATATTCATTCGATATCAGCAATGATTATGCTAACATTTCTCAACTCGTATCTTATTTATATTTATTGATATTTTGAAATGAGAAATTAAAAATAGAGCATTGCTCATGAAACTAAATTATAAAAACAATACTGAACGAATATTTGACACTGTTTGACAGTCACACCCACATGTGCTCTCAAACGCTCCATTCATCTCATACTCGGTGAAATATTTCAGCAACAGGTGCATGCTACTTGATGTCTTCGAGAGCCGAGTTTGATTTGTGGTCAGACGGCTAGTCCAAGCGATGTAATTATCAAGTTTTATTTCATTGAATAATTATAAATGTGCCGTTAAGAATTCGACTGCAGCACAAATATTCTGTCGAGTCGGGTCTGAGCAATTCATCGAGTAACACTCTAGAGCGTTTAAACTGTTACTTGTGTTGCTGCATTTCATAAGCAAAACCAGAGAACAATGATTATGATGCGGAATATTTACGAGAGGAGGCTACAAAGTACCCATCGTTCATTCAACGGCACGTTTTCGACATTGCTATTGTAACTTTTATGCGCGAATAAAATGCAACAACTTAAGGTGGCTGGATCGATCGAGGCATGGTCTCAGATCTTCATAATTTTTTGTGTACTTATTGAAATTCATGCCACACACAATCCCTGAAAAAATTATACACTTCTCGAGTCTAGTTTCTGAGATATTTGAGTTTTCTCCCCTATGTTATCTTATGGCAGCCAGGAAAAATCGATACATTTTTAAGCTATGAAGTTCTAATTATTTTGTGCCGATAGATTTGAACAAACAAATCTTTTTTCTTGTAGATATACGGACGTACTATCAGGAAAAAATTGAAAACAATACAAACGAGTGCTATTTTAAAAGTTAGAAACCAAATTCGCAATGATTTTCCTATACCTCCCATGTTAAAGTTTTGTTCATTTAAGACATAAAATTGAAAACGCAGTATTGGGCGATAGTTGCAAACTATACAGTACAATAAAAGTATTTTTTATAGGTACTTAAATATAGTTGAACTATAGGAAAACGTTCTTTGAACTTATAATATAAAGAAATAATATTTTTCACTTTATATAATATATCGATCGATCCAGCCACCTTAAACGTTTTTGTGTTTATATTCATTCCCTTGACCTGATTGAACAGTGATAAAGAATGACGGGTAATCAAGAGTCCTACCGAAGATGTTATGAATACTCTTTAATAATATCTTTGGTCCTACCCTCCAAACCATACGAAACTAAATGATCAAAGTGGGAAAGTAAGCGCTCGGCCGTTTTAGCAAATTGAGAGGGAAAAATGTATTCATAAGTGGGTGTAGCTTTAATAGGATGTTCACATGAACAGTCTGATTGTATATTAGTAGCATATCTTCATTTTTGCTTCGTGCCTTGTTAATTTGGCGCGGGTTATTCAACAAAACCGCGCAAAACTATGATATTTCCGATACGATTGGAGACCATACCCGTTTACCAATTAATCTCACATTTTTAAAATTACATATTTGGTACGAAATACTTGTGACTAAGCTTTTAGAATGCATTGTGTGTTGTGTGTGACATCATGTTCTGTCTGTCCTCAGGATCTGGGACGGTTTTGGACGAGATGTCCTCGGCTTGTTCCACAAGAATCCCGCTTGTCCTGATGTGCTGCTGTCTGGTGGTCGGCGTACAAACTTCTACTTCGTCCCGCGTCGCTAACCTCAGTGAGTACCCAATCACAATTCACATCACAGAGTTTACATTTTACAATTGACCAATCGTCATTTACAAAAACAACCGAGATAATCAAACAAACTTTCTACGTATTGTATAAGATGAAAATAAAATTCTATAAATTGAAGCATGAACTGTTACGTTACGGAGTCAACAGACTTTAATTTTCTGAATAATATTCTCCAAAAATTGGGGGGAAAACGCTGGACTATGGTGTTTTGTGAAAAATGCAGGTAAAGTAAGTTTTAGCACAAAAGTACCTACCTATCTTATTACAAATAACTTATGTTATACAAAATATTAATACAGGAGTAATAATTGTTTCACACAGTTCATTTTTGCAGTCAAGTAAGTGGAAAAATTTCTCTTAAAAACAGTCTTAGTCACACATTACTATGGCACTTCATGCTTAAGAATAAGCCAATGAAAATGAGTAAATGTTTTGCAACAATATTCTAATTATTGAAATTTTTGACTACCTGGTTGTTTTTGTAAATGGCGCCTCAATTATTTTGCATACATTATGTTTTCTTTTCCGCTCGCTTTCTGGTGATCCAATCCAATCCAATCCAATCCAATCCAATCTAATCTAATCCAAATCTATTAATTATTTATTTGATAAAATTGACGTAGTACAATATGCAACGTAGTTGATAAAGATGGCCTATGATGAGTCGTCTAATCCTGTTGAACCCTTGCTTGCTTTGTCTCCAAATCAACGCCCCTAGCAACAATCAGCATCTATCACTTGGCCTAATGAAGGAAACAAACAACACTTCAACTGTATAGTCATTGTTACGGATCTTTTACCTGGAATATAGTTTTTAAATTTAATTTGACTCTAACAATAATGATCAGGAAAGAATGTGTGTTAATGGCGTGTCATACATACATTGGAAATGTACGTACACTCGACAATTCGAGTATTCAAAGGTATTTCAAAGAAATGGATTGTCTGAAAAATATGTGATGGCATCATCCAATGAAGTCTATACTTACTCGTCATCTACCTCTAGTAGATGATCACTGATTTCATTGATAAAAACAAGGATTGATTGTCAATGAACCTGACCAGCAGCCAATCCGTTTCGTTCAAATACCGTTTTATGAATTGTTGAGTGTACATAATGAGGTAACGGCTGAGACAAAGGGCTATTATATTAAGTAGTTATATTCGGTATTTGCGGGTATTTGTTCATACCTATTTATGTTTGTATTGTAACGTCGAATCCAAAAGTAATAATCGAATATATTTTGTGTGTATTAATGAGGCTGAATTTGACAGTCACATTCATAACATTTATGCAAAACCCGTTCTAGTTTTGAAGACGTAAAAATAGGAATGTGATAAACAATGTAAGGAGGAATTAATTTTAGAGTGCTGCACTCAAAGGTTAACACTGAAGATAATACCAAAATGCAGTCATGCGTTTTGAATGAAAAATCTAAAAGATCTAAAAATCTTGCTAAGATTTTGATATTTTTTTACTTTTACACTAGAGAAATTAGGTGATTTGAGTTTCCTAATTTAAAATGTATTGAAATACCCACGAAGGCTGGGTATAGTGAATTTGACCTTGAAGGTTTTTTAATCGGTTTGTATCAATATCTTTTACCAATGTAACTGGCCCTTCAGAACTGTTCAATGAAAATAATTTCATATCTTGGAATAGTTTATTAGTTTTATTCTGTCCTACAGACGTTTAGTGCCTAAAAATGAGTAAAAGCATGGCACTAAACATCTGTAGCACGAAATAAAACTAAACTAATAACCTATTCCAAACTATGAAATTGTTTTCATTTAACAGTTCGGAAGACTCGTACAAAGCCTTATTTTTTATTAACAATTACATTGGTAAAAGATATTGATAAAATCGAACTCTTCAAGGCCACGCTCACTACTCGAGCACCCCCGCTCTACAAAATCAAGTGGTTTGGAATCTGAAATCTCAGATTATAATTAACTGTATCTCGCATTCGTGACTGCTCGGCGGTGGCAGGTTAGATGTTAGATTCAACATCTAGGAAACTATCTCGATATACTGAGTCCACTCCCAGACCAGTGTAGAGTTCACTGGGAAGGTAAACAAACCAATTCTCAACGGAACATTTCGTCCTAGCAGCAGAACCTCGATATCGTGGCAATAGAAACAAATGAGAAGATTCGAATCTGATTTCCAGGAGGCGTATTCTAGAACATTTTCCCAATTCCATTCCTGATGGAATCCGGTCATGGCAATAAGGATTAACATTGCACCGAATCAGATTCCATCAGAATTGGGAATTTAAATGTTCTAGAATACGGCCCCAGAAATCTTTTAATTTGTGTGAGAAAGTGATAGAAGAGACAGCCACCTGTTTGGTAAAATGGCGGTCAGAAAAGAAGTAGATTTTAATCTAATTACTTTTTTAATATCATTTCATCATTATATACCTAATATGTACATCAATTCTAAAATTGAGACAAAAATATGGATTAAACGTTATACTTTTAATCTAATGTAATTTTAAAGATCAAATTTATATTGTATAAATGATTTTAACAAGTAATTATTAAAGAAAATATGTTCTCATTATAATCATTTAAACGAATTGCTTTTTTACAAAATTATACATAGCACATATCACATAGCACAGCACTGCATAGTCAAGTATACGCTTTGGTTTAATAAATAAATTAAGGGCCAGTCTTTCAATAGTCTGCTAAGCCAGTACCTAGTTAAGTTTTAAACGGTCATTCGAGGATTGTCATTGGTTTTGCTATGTCAATATGGTCCTGACTGTTTAAAAGTTCGTAAGGCATTAAAAACTAGCCCTAAATGCTCAAAGACAGAAAAACCAAAAATACATAAATATTTCTTGATTGCCACGTCAATACATTTTTTTAAAATTGTTGGTCCGTCTTTTCGGTATTTATTGCAGGGATAGTATTTTAAAAGTGTGAATTCTGCAAAAGCAACTCAAGAACTTTGGAATAATTTCACCCAAAAGCAGGCACTGGAACCCAAATGAATCTCGGTTCCGGTTCCAGTTCCAGATCAAAAGTAAACGCGAATTCGCGGAACAAACCGATTGGCCGATGCACAAGGTCACTCATGAGTCATGGATGAACTAATTTGCTTAAACACGGCGCCAGGCCGACGCCATCTTGCCAGAGATTTCCAAGAATAACCTCTCACCTCGAGACAATCTCCCAACAAACTGGGTTAAATCCGTCGCACACTGACTCCAATTTATATGATAGATAACTGAGCCAATGGCAGAAAAAAAGCAGCCGAGAATTCCGACATAAAACAAAAATAATTGGCCGTTTCTTCGAATCGCGCAATGACTCAAATACGAGTGAAAAAACGCACGAAGTTTCAACGCGATTATAGCGCTGCCTGCGGCCAAGTCGTGAAGATCCTCATCGCCGTGCAGTTTTTGTCTTCGATGTTTCAAGGTCGCGCCGCAGATAATGACGGGGTTCGTTGACCTCGTCACGACCTTCAGAATGCCGCCATCTTGGTTGCCGAGCACGCCGTCGCGTTCTAACCTCAAATCAAGCGTTCAAAGAATCGTTATTTGAGTGTTTTCTATAAATATCTTTATTAGGCCAGATTCACAATGAGCTCGTATTATCTTTTAAATACGCATTAGCATATTAGAATACTTTTTGAATTGAGCCCTGAGGAACGCCACTTGTTGAATCTGGAATGTGTTTTTCATTTACGATATAATTTCTGTCTAATAACTGAATTACGATCGGAAGCAATATTTTGAATCATGGAAAATGTTTATATTAAAATGCGGTTACAATTTAGGGCCGGTACCATTAGTTTTAAGCTACAGTTAATTAAAGTTCTACTTGGTATTATTGCTTAAATCCGGAGCTTTTGTTGCCTTAGATTAAATTAAAATCAGGCTATTGGCTTCAGTTCATGCTATGCCACAATAATGGTAAAACACCCACATTTCCCAAGGAGCTTAAACTAACTAACGAGTATAATGAGAGTATAATGGCAATATGGCCCCGTTGTGAAATACTTGGTATTGGTATAGTTGCATAATTTGAAGATAAGGAGTGAAAAACGGTCAAAACATGTTATATTTACCTAGACTTTACATTACGTCACAATCTATGATAGCAAATTTTTCCGGGCTAAAAATAATAAAGTAAATGTCTTATTTGCAGATGAATATTTAATAGCAAAACATGTATAGAACACCAATGTATATATAACACCAAGCAAAACAACACCTCGTACGAACTATCTATCTTTCATAAATAACTCTAAAATGAGATGATGGACTGCTGGTAGATTTGTTAATTCCGCAATATATTTTTATATGAGTTGCTATGGCAACAATTTCTATTGAAAGATTCCAAGTTATAAGTCGGACTCAAGGATCTGATGAAATTAATCAATTTT